>WOVY01011984.1:0-85000 GCA_013436015.1 Rhipicephalus annulatus
CACGGAGGGCCTACTTGGCTATATATAATGTATATATCCTATGATATATATTGCCACGTTCCATTTCCCAAGTTTTTGTTATCGTCCCAAAACACGACACGATTCTCAGTGCAAACCGCGCCTGCAGTTTTCTGAAAGGTTCCGGACTGTAGTAGATCATTTCGATAAGATCACGCCCACTGTGCGAACGGTACAGATTGTTCTGGAACCTACTCCACCGCCAGCGATAACGCTAGAACATTCGACGGCAAGAGTATAAATGCCGACGCGCTTCGCCGCTTGTCAGTTGTTGATCGAAGGCCGACGCTCCGTTCGCCGCTATCAGTCCGAGACTGCTATCTGTGCGAGACTGCTGCTGTAATTGGACTTTCCGTTTACCGGCACAGGTTCGCCCAAATAAACAGTTTAAATCCCAACACGAAGTCTCCTGTCTTCGGCCACGTCGACCCCGTGACATCTGGTGGAGGTGCTGCTTCGTTCATGTACCGGACGCCCCCGTCAAGCCGTGAACCCAGCCCACGTCGCGGAGAAGGACACCGACGCCAACCAGGAGCAGCGAACAAGCCGCCGACAGCAAGGGCTACCACCGGAGTACGGGCTTCTACAAGACAAGGCGCGAAGACCAAGGCCATGACCGCGACTGCAGCGACAATGACAACCGCAGCGTCCCAGCCCACGATGGTTATGCATCAACCCAGGGAACCACCAATTTTTCATGGGTCATCGTTCGAAGACCCGGAACCTGGCTAAACATACGACCGTGTGGCCGCCCTCAACCACTGGGACCATGACGAAAAGCTGCGTCGTGTGTTCTTCTATTTGGAAGACACCGCAAGGACCTGGCTTGAAAATCGGAGTCCACGCTCCGAACGTGGGATGTTTTCTGCGGCGCATTCCTGCAAACGTTCGCGAGCGTCGCTCGCAAAGAGAGGCCGCTGCTTTATTAGAGACCCGGGTTCAGCTACCAAATGAAAATGTCGCCATTTTCACAGAAGAAATGACCCGACTATTCCGTCACGCTGACCCAGACATGCTGAGGAGAAAAAGTTCGTTTCCTCATGCGAGGGGTCAAACAGGAGCTCTTCGCGGGACTGATGAGAAACCCACCGAAAACCGTCCAAGAATTTGTATCCGAGGCGACCACTATCGAAAAAACCCTGGACATGCGCACCAGACAGTATAATCGTCGCCTGACTCCAGACTGCGCTGCTGCTCAAGCCAGTAACTCCGACACCTGCGTGAAACGATCCGAGCGATCGTGCGGGAAGAGCTGCGCAAACTGTTGCCTTCGGCGCAGCCTCAAGTGGATTCGATCGCCGACATTGTGCGAGAAGAAGTTCGGCAATCGCTTCGAATTCCCCACACACCGCTGCCCGAGCCAGAAGCTATGAGCTACGCCGCTGCACTGCGCCACAACGCTCCTCCCCGTCCACGCCAAAACGCCGCCCGTCGCACTTCCGTCGACAGACGCCACCGCCGCCACCACCCCCACCGACGTCATACCGTTCGCCAGCGGCCCAGCGCAGTGCACCGAGGAAGACTGACGTCTGGCGCACCCCTGACCATCGCCCGCTCTGCTACCACTGCGGCGAGGCCGGACACACATACCGCCGTTGCCAGTACCGACAGATGGGACTGCGTGGCTTCGCCGTCAATGCACCGCGTCCACAGCCAGGAGAACGACCACGTGACATCGCCGACTACCTGACAGGAACTCGGTGGACACCACGAAGCCCTTCGCGTTCGCCGTCGCCCAGCCGCCGCACGTCACCGTACCACCGGCAGTACTCTGGCCCAACGCGGGGCCGGTCTCCTAGCCCAGATCCGGGAAACTAAGGGCAGTAACTGGTGGAGGTGCGGTTGCTTTGGGCGACGAAACTACCAAAGATCCTCCGACGACGACGACGCGCGACGGAGCTTTCCGAACACAACGTCAACCAGGCAAAGCCCTGACGGCGAAAGCTCACTTACCGAAGGTGGCCTGACGACGCAACATGGAAGCAGCGGAACAAGCCGACGCAGCCGTGACCCGACGCCACGCCCTAACTGTAATGCGAGACGGCGAACTAGCGACCTCGACGTTCTTATCGACGGCCACAGTGTGACCGCTCTCGTCGATACTGGAGCCGACTATTCTGTCATCAGTGGGTCGTTCGCCGCTAAGTTAAAGAAAGTTAGGACAGCTTCGAAAGGCCCTGAAATTTGCACAGCCGGATGTCATCTCGTAACTTCGCAGGAATCTGCTCAGCGAGAGTCACCATTAACGGCCGTACTTATCCTACAGACTTCGTAGTCTACAGCATTGCTCGAGAGATGTCATGCTTGGCATGGACTTCGTAAGCCTCGATGGTGCTGTCATCAACCTAAAAACAAAGTCGATAACGTTATCTACAGAAGAAGCACTACCGCCGCGCACGCCGTCAGGACCCCATGCCTTGAATGTGCTGGAAGAACAAGTCACCATTCCGCCTCGCTCAAGCGTGATTATTTCAGTCGGCGCTCCTAAATCACCTGACTTGGAAGGCGTCGTTGAAGGCAGTCAGCATCTGTTGGGTCACCCGAAATATTTGCGTCGCAAGAGGAATTGCAGAACTGCGGGGAGGCAAAAGCAACGGTTATGCTCACAAATTTCAGCAATGAGTAAAGCATGTGAACAAAGGAACAACGGTCGCACACATCGAAGAAATTGTCCGAAGCCACCAGTGCTTTCGCCCTCGTCGATTCTGCGAAACCTATTCAGAGAAACCAAGCCCCTCCCCTAGTTTTCGACGTCAATCCCAGACTTCGGAACGATAAGCAAGAACAGCTCAAGGCCCTGCTTCTGCAATACGAAGATTGCTTTTCGTCGTCATCAAAAATTCGGCAGACCCCAATCACGAAACATCGCATCATAACCGAAGAAAATGCCAGACCACTCCGTCAGAGTCCGTACAGGGTTTCGACGCGAGAACGTGAGGCCATGAAGAGACAAGTTGATGAAATGCTGCGGGATGACATTATCCAGCCGTGCAAGAGTCCATGGGCATCCCCCGTGGTGTTAGTGAAGAAAAAGGATGGGACCTTACGTTTCTGCGTCGATTATCGCCACCTGAACAAAATCACAAGAAAGGACGCGTATCCCTCTCCCACGAAAAGACGACGCACTTGATCGGCTCCATAACGCCAAGTACTTTCGTCAATAGAACTCAAGACTGGCTATTAGCAAATCGAAGTCGACGAAAGAGATCGAGAGAAGACGGCGTTTATAACACCGGACGGCCTCTTCGAGTTTAAGGTGATGCCCTTCGGTCCTTTGCTAAGCGCCTGCAACTTTTCGACGCGTTATGGATACAGTACTGCAGGATTGAAATGGCAGACTTGCCTTGTGTACTTGGACGACTTCGTCGTGTTTTCCTCGAGTTTTGACGAGCATCTTCGGCGCCTTGAAGCTGTACTTCAAGCCATCAAGACTTCCAGACTCACACTGAAGCCAGAAAAGTGCAGATTTGCGTATGAGGAGCTCTTGTTTCTGGGGCACGTTATCAGCAAGTCTGGAGTTCGTCATGATCCACGGAAAACAGCCGCCATCGACGACTTCCCGCCGCCCACTCAACAAGAAAGCCGTGCGCCGATTTCTGGGCCTGTGCGCCTATTATAGGTGGTTCGTGACAAACTTCGCCCGCATCGTCGATCTTCTCTCTAACCTTACCAAGGCCGACGTGGAGTTCAAGTGGGAAACGCCACAGGAACACGCTTTCCAGGAGCTTAAACATCGCCTCAAGACGCCTCTGTTACTTGCCCATTTCGACAAATCGCCGAGACAGAAATACATACTGACGCAAGCAGCGTAGGTCTTGGCGCCGTTCTTGTGCAGAGGGCTGGCGGACTTGAAAGGGTTATTAGTTACGCGAGCCAATCGCTATTCAAAGCAGAAGCAAATTTTTCCACAACAGAAAAGGAGTGCCTCGCCATCATCTGGGCTACGTCGAAATTTCGCCCCCTACCTCTACGGCAGGCCCTTCAAAGTTGCTGAGCGACCACCACGCCTTGTATTGGCTAGCCACATTGAAGGACCCTTGAGGTCGCCTCGCACGATGGAGCCTGAGACTTCAAGAATATGACATTACTGTCATTTACAAGTCCGGCTAAACACTTCGACGCCGACTGTCTCTCTCGTGCGCCTGTCGACCAACCGCTACCCGACGACCAGGATGACGACTACTTCTTGGGAACGATAACTACCGACGACTTCGCTGAACGACAGCCGGGCCGACCCGGAACTTAAGGCCCTAATAGAATACCTCGAAGGCAGGACCGCCGAAGTCCCGAAGGTATTCAAGCGCGCACTTGCGTTGCGTCGTTCTTTCTACGAAACGGTCTTCTACAAAAGAAAAACTTTTCACCGCTTCGAGCTAAGTACCTCCTTGTGGTGCCTTCAGCTCTGCGACCAGAACTCCTGTAGGCCCTGCACGACGATCCGATGGCAGGGCACCTCGGTGTTTCTCGCACGCTCGCGAGGATACAAGAAAGGTACTACTGGCCACGTCTTACCACCGACGTCACTCGTTATGTGAGGACATGCCGGGACTGTCAGCGACGCAAGACACCGCCGACAAGGCCAGCGGGACTTCTGCAGCCAATTGATCTACCTTGCCGACCTTTCCAGCAGATTGGTATGGACCTACTGGGGCCGTTTCCCTGACGTCGGCTTTCGGAAACAGTGGATCGTGGTAGCTACCGACTACCTCACCCGCTACGCCGAGACAAAAGCCCCGCCAAAAGGCAGTGCATCCGAGGTAGCTAAGTTCTTTCGTCGAAAATATCGTCCTACGTCACTGACGCCCCGGAGGTCCTTATCACCGACAGAGGAACGGCATTCACTGCCGACTTAACTCAAGCGATCTTGGCATACAGCCAAACAAACCACCGCCGGACGACAAGCGTACCATCCCACAGACCAATGGCCTCACCGAGCGGCTTAACAAGACGATCGCCGACATGCTGTCGATGTACAGTCGATGTCGAACACAAGACGTGGGACACCATTCTTCCGTTGTGACCTTCGCGATACAACACGGCGGTGCAGGAGACTACGCAGATATCTTCATACAAATTGGTCTACAGAAGGAGCCCGGCAACGACGCTCGATGCCATGTTACCCAACGTCACCGACGAAGAAAACCTCGATGTGAGCGAGTACCTTCCACGCGCCGAAAAAGCCCGACAACTTGCGCGTCTCCGTATCAAGAATCAACAGACCACCGACAGCCACCGTTACAACCTTCGGCGACGCTTCGTGGAATACCAGCCCGAGTGAACGTGTTTGGGTGTGGACACCGATACGCGACGTGGACTAAGTGAAAAGCTTCTGCGACGGTACTTCGGACCGTACAAGGTGGTTCGACGTCTCGGCCCACTTGATTACGAGGTTGTCCCCGACGGCATCACGAACTCTCAACGATGCCGATCGTGACCTGAAGTCGTCCATGTCGCGCGCCTCAAGCCGTTTCATGCGCGTTAACAAACTGAAACAGTGTTTTTTGTATTATTGTTGTATTCTAATTTATTCATTGTACTTTCTTGCATTATTATTGTACCTTCATCTTTAGTTAAAGCATCGGGACGATGCCTTTTTTTCAGAGGGGGGCAATGCCACGTTCCATTTCCCAAGTTTTTGTTATCATCTCAAAACACCACACGATTCTCAGTGCAAACCGCGCCTGCAGTTTTCGAGAAGGTGCCGGACTGTTGTAGATCATTTCGATAAGATCACGCCCACTGTGCGAACGGTACAGGTTATTCTGGAACCTACGCCACCGCCAGCGATAACGCTAGAACATTCGACGGCAAGAGCATAAATGCCGACGCGCTTCGCCGCTTGTCAGTTGTTGATCGATGGCCGACGCTCCGTTCGCCGCTATCAGTCCGAGACTGCTATCTGCGCGAGACTGCTGCTTTAATTGGACTTTCCGTTTACCGGGCACAGGTTCGCCCAAATATTTGCCCCGCCGCGGTGGTCTAGTGGCTAAGGTACTCGGCTGCTGACCCACAGGGCGCGGGTTCGAATCTCGGCTGCGGCGGCTGCATTTCCGATGGAGGCGGAAATGTTGTAGGCCTGTGTGCTCAGATTTGAGTGCACGTTAAAGAACCCCAGGTGGTCTAAATTTCCGGAGCCCTCCACTACGGCGTCACTCATAATCATATAGTGGTTTTGGGACGTTAAACCCCCATATATCAATCAATCAGGTTCGCCCAAATAAACAATTAAATCCCAACACGAAGTCTCCTGTCTTCGGCCACGTCACGACCCCGTGACAATATATATATGCAAATGAGGACTTTTAAATGTTAAAGGCAGGAGTCCCGACAACTAGACACCTGTTTTACTACCAGAAGGGCTAACTATCAGCTCGGATAGCGTTCGCTCGTCGCAGTCTTTCTCTTCTCTCTCGGTCTAGTTGCATTTAAATACCTTCATTACTCTACACTGTAAGCAAAAATTTGCCGTGATGAGGGTTCTGCAGCATGAGTCCCCCAGAACACCTCTAACTCAATTACTTACTTCCTGCTGGAGAAGCGAACTCGGCACATGTCGCCGTATAACTCCACTTGCTCAAATACAGAGTTTATATATGACATGAACTTTTTTAACTCCCCACAAAGTCTCAGGTCAGGTGGTTACAAACTGCTTATGGTAAATTTAAAAACTCGTTTTGGTCTTGTGTGTGTGTGTGTGTGTGTGTGTGTGTGTGTGTGAGTGTGTGTGTGTGTGTGTATGTGTGTGTGTGTGTGTGTGTGTGTGTAGGCATCTTTAACATGTCAGCGGGAAACTCCCAGTGCCTTGTGTGGGTGACCGCGTCAGCATTTGTCGACAGTTGAAGAAATCATCAGTGTAGCGAACATATGCGAAGACCAGTTTGTGTTCTGTGTGAACGTTTGAGGTTATTTCGCACGGTTGAACCACGCAAGACATCGATTCAATTCCTCAACAAAACGCCACGAATACATCGCTTCAATGCACCGAGTTATAAAAAATTGCGAATAATATAAAGGTAACAAAATGAAGCTGTTGCAATCGTCAGCGGTTGCTCCTGCAGTTTCACCGTCCTAAAACGTGGAAGCGGTACGAAGTAGGCTTCGCTATATCTCGGCAGGCTGGCCTGCGATCAGTGCGAAAATTGAACCGGTGACACGCTCGTTACAATTGTCGGGGATGGCGGCTCATCAAAGTGTCACCGGTACTTCATCAGCTGCAACATCTAAAAGGTAAAAAGGCCAGGCTATGTTTTCGGTAACAAGCCGGTGGCGTAGCAAGCTCGCGCTGCCACATCGGCCGCCATGGTGAGCTCTACGAGCTGTCATCATTATCAGCCTGCCTACGCCCACAACAGGGCAAACGCCTCTGCTATGATTCGCCCATAAGGCCGGTCTTTGCTTTCTGCTTCCACGTTATACCTGGGAACTTTTTAATCTCGCCTGCTCACCTATCTTTCTTTCTCCGCTTTGCCGGTTCCCCAGGTGGTCAAAATTTCCGGAGCCCTCCACTACGGCGTCTCTCCTAATCAAATGGTGGTTTCCGGACGTTAAACTCCACAAATCAATCAATCCGCTTTGCGGGTTCGCCTATGGGGACGCGGTCAGTTACCCTTAACGACCAGCTGTTATCCTGCCTAAGTGCTCCGTGTCCGACCCATGTCCATTTCTTCTTGATATAAACTGTGATATCACTAACACCGCTTTGTTCCCTAACCCACTCTGCTCCACCTATTATTTTCCTTTCCATCGCTCGCTGTGTCATCAATTTAAACTTGACCGTGCTTGAAAGCCTTCAGGTTTCTGCTCCTTAGGTGAGTACTGGCAAGGAGCAGCGGCTACTTATCTTCCTCTTGAGGGTTTTCGGCAGATCACCCTTGATGATTTGGGATGGCTTGCTGAATTTGGTCCATGCCATTCTTATTCTTCTACTTAATTTACTCACATGGTTCGGCTCCGTGGTTACTACCTGTCCTAAGTATGCCTATTCCTTTACAACTTCCAGTGTCTCTCTGCCTAACGTAACGTGCTGTTTTCGGCCGAGTGTTGCATATTGCTTTAGTTTTTTGCATATTTATTTTCAGACATACTTTTATTACAGCGAAAAATGTTATGAGATCCCAGTTCAGGTCACGTGCAGTTGTCCGTCACCGCTGGTGTCCGTAACCACATCGCACGAAATTTGAAAAAAAAAATCTAGCACCAATGACATTGTGTGTCTCCATCCCTGCTCTGCTGGGCGCCATCCCAGTATACTACCACTGAGCTTCGCCTAGTGCATGTGCCTTCTTGGCAAGCTTGCCTTAGGCAGGCTTGATGTCGGAAAAGCTATTGCGTTATTACGACTTATAAAGCTTTTCGAAGCAGCGACAGAACAACCACTCGTCGCACAATGCGAATAGTGTAAGGAGCAGGCCGTACACACGCACCAACTCAATACATAAGCTTGTTCTTATTCCCCAATAACTGTGTTGCATACCCATTCCTCATCGTCGCCAGCGACTGCATGCATAACTGGCACAAAATTCCTTGCAAATATTTGCAGACACCACGGTTCTCAAACGAGTGATGAAGAATAGCATAGCGAAAGCCGGCCTACTACGTAGAAATCATTATTACTAATACTGTAGTGGGTATCCAGCAAGTGTGCTTGCAGCAGTTACCCAAAGAGTGTTTACGAAAAGCTCTGAAAGACCGTTCTTCTAGCTTTTTCTGCGACTGGTGCGCCTTCTGCACAGGCCTGGTGTTTTTTAAGCAGCATGTAAGTCCACGGACTGCTTAAACGGCCGCGAGAAGGTAGTGCTCAACTTTAAGTTTATTCCTTTAGGTGCTTTAGGCGTCTATAAAGTTTCGTTTCAGGTCTGGCTTCAAAGCTCCAAACGTTCAGCATAGCTCTCTCACTAACTTTTGTTAGCGTGAAACTCTCTGCCCGACTATGAAATCAGAGTTTCTTGGCAACCTTCAAAAACTTTGCTTAGAGAAATTGCAGCCCAAACTTCACCAAACTGGAAAGCGTGGTGCGATCATTGCGAAGGCTACGTGGTGTTTTCGGTCAAGTTATTAGTGTTACTGTTTCAAATAAATAAGTGGTACATGCTGACATGATCCCACTGCAATGGAATCGCTTACCTACAGGAAGATATAATCAGGCATTTCTCCCAATTCTCGGTGTGTGTGCAAGGAAAATATGTGCTCTATGACATTCTACATCATCAAGCTGTTCATTTATTTTGTAGCTAGTCACAACAGCTTTCGACCATAAGAAATCACCTACATAAATGTAGTATAGTATTAGTTCTCACTTAGAAGGTATAAGACTCACTAATCATTGATTACCGTAAGACTCCTATTGCAAAAACCAGCGCCACTGGGTACCAGCGTCCAGTGCCATGTCTGAATATGGGCCCAGTATGGCGCTTTTACCAGTGCATCCAGGAGCAGGTACTGGGACGCTGGAGCACCAGCATGCGAGCACTCTGCGCAAAATGGCTTCACAGGGTTAAAATGATGGTGCTCATTCGCGATAAATAAATAAATATATAAGAAAATAGCGCGAATTCACAATACGAATAAAAAGAGTTAGAAAATAGAAAACAAATAAACGCCGCCTGACGGGATTTAAACTTGCAACCTTCTGAATACGAACTGACTACACTACCCTCTACGCCACACGAGAACGTACACGGTGGGTTGTAAAATTACTATTTAGCTGAAAAACGTGCCGTTCGACTTCATGTTTACACGTCAAAAGGTCATGATTGACACGATATTCTTTTCCAAATTACAATTGCGTCCTCCTTCGGCAGTGGCGAATGGCTAACGAGCACCGAATGACGTGCGGACGTTAGCAAGAGCGCAAACTTTTTTGAAGCATTCACGTCTTAACTCTGATAAATTTCAAATTGACTGGAGGAGCAGCCGCAGATTATCGGCTGTTGCTGCCGATAGTTTTTTTCCTATGATAGTCGGTTCTCGCACTTGCTACTGGTCAACATGTACACTTAATTTTAAATGTCTTGTTCGTTAGATATCCGTGCACACGAGTGAATATTGAGTTTTTTTTCGTGCAACCGACGATGCAGCAGAACACATCCAGCGTGCCAGACTACATATTTGCAGCTATATTGATACCTGCAACTAAGAAACCGCCGAAGAAAGTACTAATGCAATCCACTGACAAAGTATGCCAGTGTGTTAGTTCGCAAAGGCATACCAAATTACCAACTCAAAATTGTGTGTTCTTACATACGAGTCAAAGAAGTACAGGCTCCTGCGCTCAGAAGAAAGCTTTCGGTGACAGCTTGCGTTGCTGAAAGCACGACACATCGATCGTCGCCGCTCCTTGAGTGGGCACCGCACACACGTAGAATTGGTTTATTTAAGGTCAGGGATGTGTTAAGTGAACTTTACAGTCATTCTTACACTATAAAATTGTGCCTACTTAAAGCAAAAAGCACCGGCAGCATGTACACCGGCGCGGCCGGCACGATACAATTTAAGGCAAAATTACCCGAAAAAGAAGTAACGGAGCTCAATAGGCGCGCACGATGAACGGATAAACCATTGAGGAGCAACCACATCGAGAAGCATGCCGCGTGCAAACCAACACGCTCCAAAGAGGTGAACCACCCGGTAATTGCGGGCAGTGCGAGAAGCGTTGCCAAGATCATAAGCCGTCCTACTCCTCTCCAGACTCAGTCTTTCCCTGTAGTTTGCTGGTGGCAGTTCGCGTTGCGTCGTGCTCGGAATGCTCGACCACGGCCGCTTGGATTCAACGATCTACGAATTACGACGTGGTGCTTGTGTGTACGCTTGGGTGAGCGTGCGCTACTGCTTTTATGTTTTGCCGCGTCCAAAACGTCTGGAGCAGGTCTCAACACGTAACCACGCCGCGCTGTATATCTCTGACTTCAAGATAGTCACAACAAACACACGACAGCAACAGTTGGGAAGGCCGACATGGCGGCCGAGAAGACATCAGGCCTATCGGATACATTACTTCAGTCGTACTCAGGGCAGAAATCAGCGCTGGATACTTTCTCAAGTAAAGGCGATCATTCTTTATTCTACTCTAATTGTCGCGTGTGCGATACAGATCGTGCTTGCCGGCAACGGGCTCGGTCGTGCTGTATATCGCACGCACGAAATGCACAGCGAAGGTCAGCTTTGGTGTCTGCAGTTCGCCTGTGCTTTGCGACCGCCTGTAAATTGGCCGCCATTGCCGTCGGCCTCCCGTACGCTCGCTCATCGAGTGCTCGCCTGTCTTCGCCGCCGCAATGAGCTCCGGGCTCGCGATATTGGGCTGAGACCTCGTCGCTGTGTTGGGAGTCATCGAAACCATGTTGCGGATTCTCGTAACGAGCTTGGTTGTACTATGTCGCGCACTGTAAGTGCACCAGCTAAGGCTGGCGGGGCTTTCGCTATAGTTGGAACTCAGCTAAAATTGGTCACCATTACAGTTGGCTACCCCATCAGTCGGTCGCAAGCAGCTCGGTGCCTTCAGTTGGCCGCGGTGGCGGACTCGCGGTTGCGCGCTGCACTCACACTCGCTCGAGTTTGTGAAAAAGCGCCGCATTTCCGTCAAATTCTTCGGCGCCAGCTCCAAACCAGCTCGGCGCTGTTCGTGGCGGCGGCCAAGCGTACGCTCGCTCTCCTGTTTGAAGCTCGCTGGCGGCTGATACTCCACGTGCAGCGCCGTATTTGGTCTCACATTCGCTGGCTCGAGCCAAAAGACGTCGCTCGCTTAGAACTCGCCGACTTGTTGGCGGCACGGTGGTTCGCGGAGTTGTGGCTGGCGCCGCCACTCCTAAGCTGTTGTTCTTCGGGAATCAAAATGAGTATTTGACGATGAGTGACATCACGGTGAAATAATTAGCATGTGATATCCCACGTGTGTTTTTGTTTCACCTTGTACGTATTTCTCATATGCATTCGTATTCATCCTGTGGCACGTGCAACTCAATATTTTACATATTATTGTGCAGCCGCGGGCACACACTGTGCTGAAGGCTGTGTGCGCTGAGGTCTGCGATGTCTGTCATTCATCTCTTTCGGCAGAACAGCTTCAGAAGGACTGTACGAGATGTGAAGGTAAAGTTATTTGTGTGTCATATTTTACACGCATGTTTTTATGAAGGACTGTACGAGATGTGAAGGTAAAGTTATTTGTTTGTCATATTTTACACGCATGTTTTTGTATTAACTTGCACTTACTTGTCATATGTGTGCATCTTCATCTTCTGACACGTGTGTCTATTTTTACAATCCTATTGTACCTACAGCCGTGGAAACGCAAAAGGTGTGCGCTGGGATCTGCAATGCCGATCATCTTCCGTCGGAGGAGGTCCACAAGGAGTGAACAAGATGTGATAACGAGACTGGACTTGTACACCTCCATTTACTTAAAAGAATGGAGAAACTTCATGTGTATGTAGAAAAATAAAAGATTTCAATATCTCACTTTCGTCATTCGTTGTTGCCGTGACTGCGAAAGCAGTTACACATAGGTGGCTAACTACTTTTTCGCGTGTACTTTACTGCGCTCTTTGTTGCTCACTGCAAAGAAAAACAGGCGAAAAAAGTATTTGGCATGACGAAAAATAAACAAAAAACATTGTTTGAAATGGGGATAAAAAGTTCATTCGACTGGAGTATTTGAGTAGATCAACCGTTCGTCCGGTGATGTGCAACTGTGAGAACTAACTGTTGCCCGGTAAGGTGTAAATGGGGAAATTAAAAGTTTCCCTATAAGGTGCAAATGTGATGACTAAATGTATGTCCTTTGAGGGGAATCGTAAGACTAACTGTTGCTCACTAAGGTGTGAATGTGAGGACTAATTGTTGCTTCCTTGAGCTTGTCCGTGGAGACCAACTGTTAGACCTGGTGCCGTTAGTCCTTAAAGGGATTAGTGGTTGTCGCAGCCCATTAGTCCCAAAAGGACGAGCCACATACCCTTTAAAGACCTTTTTGCCTTAGAGTGTAGACCTCGCTGAGACGGAGTGCTGGGTAAGGCCGCTCTCGAAGCAGCTGAGTTGCGATGCTTGAAGTCTCTGCATTTGAGCTTAGCAACGTTTCTAACTGTTACCTAAAGTGTACTTGAAGTGAGTAGAAGGTCAATCATTGCTAGAAGTACATTTACGGAGTGGCTATACCGAGCGACAGCCGTTTTCCTGGACTGCGCTAGCAGTATACACAGCGCGCGTGCCAGTATACAGGTATATGCAGGTATCTCAATACCAACATTTAAAAAAACACCCGTAGAAATGCTCATGCAAGCCGCTGAAAACGTATGCCAGGGAGTCAGTTCACGAAGGCGTACCAAACTACTAACTGAAAATATTGTGTTTTCACATAGTCAGAGAAGTACCGGCTAAGTGCGGCCGGCAGCTTTAGCTGACAGTCTGCGTAACTGAAAGCGCGACGCATGGATCACCAGCCCTCCTTGTACGAACATCGACACAAGGTGAAATAGTTGATTTAGGTTCATGGATGTCTAAACTATACAACTGTTCGCACACTTTAAAATTTTGTATACACGAAGCAAGAAGCGCCGGTAACACAAATACCAACGCGGCCGGCACTACAGACCTAATGCTCGCTGGGCTGGGCACTGGGTAAGACCACTCTCAGTGCGGTGGGTTGGGTTGGTTGAAGATCCTGCATTTGAGTTTCGGAACATTTCTAATTGTTAACTGAAGTAAAAAGAAGGATAGGCATGGCCAGACATCCATTTATGGGGTGTGGCGAAATTGAACGACAGCTTTTTTCTCGCCTCCGCTGGGAAACCTTGCAAAGCGATCCAGAGAGCTCATTTACGTTTCGTCAACTTGGCGGCAAAAACAGTTTCCTGTTTCTGTTAGGAGTGGCGTGCAGCTGCAGACTAACAAACACTGCAACTTGGAATCATTACAGCAAACACGGCTGATGCGAATATGGCTGGTATACGCGGGGGCATATGCGAAAAGAGCGCATTATGATTGCTGCTATACGTACATGCGCCCCAAAGGTTACGTATGCTTGGTATCTGTTAAGGTAGCATCTCTGCGTGCCGTCGAATCAAGCGTTTTAAATTCAAGGACACCAAAATATAGCACAGCACACGCTACAATAATGTGCACTCTGTGCTGGTAGAAACAGTGCGTCCTCCATCATTCACCAGCGCTTGCCAGTGAAAATTCCAGCGCTTCGAGCGCTTCGCAGTGTGTCCCAGCATCACAGCGATTAAGCCAGCGCCCCTACCAGTGTGTAACAGCTTTTTCCCAATGCGCCCAGCGAAGTTCCAGTGAATACAAGCGTGTACCAGTGCCAAAACACGTCCTGGCATCACGCTGTGGACGCTGTTTTTTGCAATAGGGAGTTGCTCTACTCTTACGTTGAATAGACTTTTAAATTCATAATGTGTCGCAGAGCTCCCTGCAAACGACGCTTTCACTCTTTCCACAGTATTAGCTCTAAAACGAATGGGCAAGAATGCAAGGATGTCATGAGCCTCCCATTCATAGCGGTTGATAACCATTGTGCCACCATGGCCTTTTCACGGCTAATAAAAAATCATGTGAAGCAAGAGTTCTCATGGTGGACAGAGCAGTGCGACTAGCATTGAAAACACCACTATAGTATGCGGGTTTGTTATGGTACTGTATTCTGAGCTGTTATACTTTATTCGAAGGTTTTTTCTAATTAGGTGTGCCACACATATCTAGGGCAGCACATTTTTTGCAAAATTAAAAAAGCGGCTTTTGGCTCATCGTCTGGTGAATTTGACTGCAAATTCAGTGGCAACCCTCATTGCACCAGCCATTCTGGGGATAAATGTTATATTTTCAACTCACTGTCTGAGGTGAGTTTGAGGCCACTGGTCTAAGCAACGTGCAAATACTTCTCCATGAGTGGTGTGCATTCCTATCCATCAACAGTTATCAACAGTGACGGAAAGTTGGTATCAATGATGACAAAAAGGATGGCGCAAACAGTGCACGTTTGATTTCCAAGCGGGGCCAAGAGGAAAAGAACAGGCCTCTAAAAGATATGCATGCTTTCAGCCCTATTGAAAAAAATGCCAGGCCTGTGCTGAAGGCGCACCACTGTCACAGCAAAAGCTAGAAGAGTGGCCTTTCAAAGTCTTTTCTAAACACGCGTTGCGTAACAGAAGCAAGCACATTTGCTTGACACCCACTAAGGCATTATCGTTAAAGATTTTAGGGTAGTAGACCAGCATTCGCTATGTTGTTTTTGTCTTTCTTTTGAGAAGCGTTGCATCCCCTGAACTATTGCGAATAATTTTGTGCCATTTGTTGATGCAGTGGCTGATGACGATGAGGAAATGTGGCTGAAGTGGGTATGCGCCACTGTTAATCGTGAACAAAAATGTTTTTTTAATAGATTGCAGCATTCGACAACAAGTTTGTCATGCTATTCGCATAGTGCAACTACTGGTTGTTCTTTCTTTGTTTTAAAACGCTTTATAAGTTATATCAACATGATTGCTTTCCCGACTTGAAGCCTGCCTAAGGCCATTTGGCCAACAAGTCCCCAGCATCATTGCTGCTCAGTCGTATAATGTTGGGCTGGTACCTAGTGTACCCGGGTTTGAGCCCCACTGTGTCATTGCTAGGTTTTTTGTGCGAGGTTTTTATTATTTCACGTGGTATGGTTACGGACACCAGCGGTGGTGGCGGCGGCGGACAACTGCGCGCGACCCTAGTTGTAATCTCACAACAGCTTTCGCAGTATTATATATGCAAATGTGTCACGCACACACATATGTTGACGAGATGCAGATGTTTATATCACCAGTTGTTTCCACTTGCGCAACGACGCCAACTGGAACATGCGTATTAGCATCACCAGAAGCTGATATTAAGTGCTGAAGCTCGCGAGGATGCTGGCCTTCGACACTGCTACAAAAATCAACTTCAGCGCATGTCAACTAACTACAACTGACGTTAACCCAACGTGACGGCTGTATCAAAGGGGTACATATATAATGATTGTAAAAATGACTAGGCAGCAGTGCAAACACTATTGACGTTTCACAAAGATCAAAGTGGTTCCAACACATGGCGTAGCTCTGCGGTAAAATGCTTCATTGCCGCGCACAATGTTCGGGTTTAATTTCAGCTGGGACCCTGACTTTTATTCTTTGCATTAGTCGGGTTGACGCTACAAATGTCCAGTAACGCTCGCCTGTTAAAATTGCTGATGTGTGTTTTTGCCGTTCCTGGATAGATACCAAGTGTAAATCACCTGTGGCACGCACCCGCATACCAGCGGCACATACCCACCCGTGTCTGGCGGGAAATGTTTGACGACGTACGCGACGGGATCGTGACGTTATTAATGTCTTGATCAGCGCGTCATATTCGTCAAACCACCTTACCCTCCCATGGTAATTGTGGTTCACACCAAGTTAAGGTGGTTAACACGAGAGCACTGAAACCTAAGCGGCTACATAGATAGATAGATAGATAGATAGATAGATAGATAGATAGATAGATAGATAGATAGATAGATAGATAGATAGATAGATAGATAGATAGATAGATAGATAGATAGATAGATAGATAGATAGATAGATAGATAGATACGCTCAAAGTCACCGCAGTTCGCTAAGAAATGCTTGGCATTTAATACTCATCATCACCGCTTGGGTCCGAGCAGAGGAACTCTGTCCGAGTGTGACGAAATAAAAGTTTAGAGTTCTGAACGATATCTCACAATAAGAACACATGCTGGCGGGGTATTACACTGCGGAATAACGAGGACGAGTATAAAAATACGGAAGCAACACAATTTGGTAACACAAGATATAATGCAGTTTTAGTAATGGCAGGAAGTAATACAAGCATGTAAGAAACTCACGGTTTCACGAAAGTCACCGTTCTCAAAACAGAAAGCTGAAACAAGGTGTAGTTATGCCTAAGCAATGAAATTACGGCGAGTATAAAATGAAAGCCTAGCAAAGTATATATTAGAATAATTTCTAGAATTCTGCACCAGAAAAACCTTCAGCAGCCTCCAAGAGCACCCTCTATACGTAGCGTTTCTTTACAATTGCTTTAATACTTGAAATAGAAAAATTGGATAATTAGCGCATGTGAGAGCTCATGTATCATTTATTTGTTTGGCACTGAATATTATAGTGCCATTGAGAATAATTATCGTTAAAAGTGGCAATTCCTTCAGTGGGACAACCCGTTAAAAATACCGCGATCCATGCGCAGTGTCCATTGTTGTCGATATGTAACCTCACTTGGTTTTTCGCGCAAGACCTAAGTTTTTAAAACAGCCGCTAGAAGAAAGGACACGTGGTCCCGCTAAACATCCTATCCCCTTTACCACATCTAAATGCTCGGGCGAATTTCCGCATATTCAGCAGAGGCAGCAAGCAGCGCTGGCGTGCAGCGATGTCATCCTTCCTGGGCGAACACCATAGGATACAGTGAGAGAAAAAAAATAGCTGTTCCGATGTCAACCTCAGGCCCGGCGGCGTCCACCCGTGTTTCTCGGATCCTGAGGTACTTTGATAAGCCTTGTACTTCAGCCATGTGGCGATGTGGTTTATCAGGGAGTCTTTCGGAGCTTCTTCTGTCCAGAAGCGCCAATTGAGAAGAGGATTCTGCATGTAAGGGTATATTGACAGTGACATAGCGACCTTCTTTTGCAAAGCTGCTAGCTACATTCGAATGCCTTAGAAAAGCGGCAAGAACGCACAATAGGCCTGTGTGATTGCGCACCACTTTCGACATTTTGGTGAAGGTGGAGTTTTACTAAAAAATAAATAATAAGCGTAAGTGTTTTTGTAAAATATTCAAGGTCTCCAGCAAGTGTCGTCCTTCGTCTTTACCCTCAAAATAAACTACGTGTGTATTTCTAAAGGATGCAAAAAAACAACACAAGAAAAAAATACAAAAACAAGTCTGTTTTTGATAATACGTGCAATTCACATCACTGGTGTCATTGCGCGCTTATGTCTCATTTTGATGTATTCAAGATTTCATGCGATGAATACTTGATAGTAAGCGCTGTACGAGTTTGGTGCGCGCATGTCGGAGTGGGGGCGTTCGGGAATGTCTGTTTTGTGCTGTAACAATTTTAGAACTGACCAACCGATTAGTGCAGTAACAAGCTCTTTGCCGTACATTTCTACTGCAGTGGGCCTATTGTGATATCCGCAAAGTTTTGTACCATTACCTTACTGCTGAATTTACGCGAAACATTGTCGTAGCCAAGTGCCCAGATAGGAAGTGCACCTACCGCATACACCTGAAGAGCATGACCCCTCGAGAAGTTTGTGCTTTATTTGGAAGGGTTCAACTTTCCTGCAGATAAGTCTAAAGAGTACACAATATTCTCAAGACGTAACGGTGGCGCCAGGTGCGTTTATTTCCCGCCTGACATTGCATGATCCACTACAGTCTGTTTCAACAATGGCTAGCTGCTCAAAGTCGTCAAGGCTGAGACAGCATATAGCCAGCTCATGGAGGCAGGCGCAAAACCCACTGCTGAAGGAATGTGCAGGAATAACGAAAGAAGAGAAGATACTTATCCCCGATGACGCACTCAATGAGGCAACTATCGAGAAACTACTTTACAAGGAATCTAAGTTTTCCGTTCCATCTGAAACGTCTTTCCATGAACTTGCTGGAATAAACAAAGACGTTTCCGCGAAGCCCAATCAAGATCATGACAAACGTCTACTGGACGGTGTGCAATATTTCTTCAGATGCATTCTGCAGACTCTATGTAGTCGTAAAAATAAGGAAATAGATAACCCGATGTCTTACTTCAAATATGCCAATTTAAAAAATGCGAGCAGACAAGGAAGGTTACTTCGTGGTCATACCTGAAAAAGGGTTAAACGAGAAAGCTCTAGTTATTAGGAACTTTTTTTCCTGTCAAAGAGAGAGCGGTTCATGTTCATTCAAGGTTTATTGGTTTGTCTGAAATAATTGGGCTTGCCGTGATATCCAGGGAAAGAACATTGAAGGGAACAACATTAGAGGTTTCTCTCTGCCACAACACACGAACCTAGTGCACCTGTTTGTACTATTGCTAGCGAAGAGTGTTAATGTTAGGAAGCTTTTGAAAAACACGCTTAAGACCTTTGAAGTGACTAATGATTCCGGGAGAAAAGGTTCAAGTAATGAGTGTGGTTTCTGGCGGTCTGATGTTAGTATTGACAATGCTTTCTCGGTGTACGGTGAAGATCTTAAGTTTTCTGTGCTACACGACAAGGTTCAGGCTCCTGTAAAATGCTCAATCAAAGATAATGGTTGTGTTTCTTTTACAAATGAAGCAGGTGTTTTTGTTTACAAATTTTTAACATTATTAATATGTAGAGTTTACCGCAACAAAACCACCATATGAATATGAGAGACGGCGTAGTGGAAGGTTCCGGAATTTTCGACCACCTGGGGTTCGTTAACGTGCGCCTAAATGGGAGCAAACCGGCCTACAACATTTCCGCCTCCATCGGAAATGCAGCCGCCGCAGCCGGGATTCGATCCCGCGACCTGCGGGTTAGCAGCCGAGTACCTTAGCCACTAGACCACGGAGGTGGGGCGTTTACAAATTTTTATCCCGATAAGATATTTATATCAATGTAACTTTTATATTATTTGAAGAAAGCACCGCCGCGGTGGTTCCTACGTTTCTGTGTCGAATATCGCCGCCTGAACAAAATCACACAAAAAATGTTTATCCCCTCCCATGGATTCACGACGCCCTAGATCGACTACGCAATTCGAAGTATTTTTCGTCGATGAACCTCAAGACTGGCTATTGGCAAATTGAAGTCGACAAGACGAACTGAAAGACAGCGTTTTTATAACACCAGATGGCCTCTTTGAGTTCAAGGTCATGTCTTTCAGTCTTTCGACAGCACCTGTGAATACAGTAGGGGCAGGATTGAAGTTTAAGACTTGTCGAGTGTATCTAGGCGACGTCGTCGTGTTCTCAAATTTTGATGAACACCTCCGGCGCCTATAGGCTGTACTGCAATCAATCGAGGCCTCCGGACTCACTTTGAAACCAGAAAAGTGCCACTTCGCCACTCACACTCCTTACAACAATGAGTCTTGTTCAAGTGGGTAACGCCGCAGGGAAAAGCCTTTCAAGAACTAAAATGGTGCCTGCAGACGCCGCCGATTCTCGCGCACTTCGACTAATACGCCTACACGGATATCCACACCTACGCATGCAGCGTGGTGCTCAGAGCCATCCCAGTGCAGAAGTTTGATGGACTTGAATGGGTCTTCATTTATATTAGCTGGTCGCTATACAAGGCAGAAGCCGACGACTCCACAACAGACAAGGAATGTCTTAGCACTCACCTGTGCTACATCGAAGTTTTGCGCCTACCTTTACGGCAGGCATTTCAAAGTTATGAACGACTACCACGCCTTGTGTTGTCAAGCTAAATCGGAAAAACCTTTGGGATGTCACTCACGGTAGAGCTGCTGACTTGAAAAATTGACATGGCCATTGTTTACAAGCCTGGAAGAAAACAAACTGACGCTGACTGCTTGCCTCGTGCCCGTGGGCCTACCGCCCCCGACGACCTGGACAACTTATAAGACACGACAAGTGCCGACTACTTCAGCGAGTGACAATTAGCTGACCCGGAACAGAGGAGCCTTGTGGAATACATCGATGGTAAGAGCCCGACTGTTCCGATGGTTTTACAGAAAAGACTGGTGTCATTGTTCTTGCAAAGCGGCGTTCTCTTTAAAAAAAAGAAAATAACTTTTTGTCCCCTTCGAGTGAAACACCTTTTCATGGTTTCTTCGGCAGTGAGAGCAGAAGTACATGAGACCCTACCCAACGATCCGACTGTTGACACCTTGGTCTTTCCCATAAGCTCACATAAATACAGGAAAAGTACTATTGGCCACGACTTGCAACCGATATAACTCGTTGCGTGAGGACCTGTGTAAGCTTCATGCGACAAAAGACATCGCCGACTAGGCCAGCCAGACTTCTCCAGCCCATCAAGACACCTTCATGGCAGTTTCAACAAATCGGCATAGACTTACTGGGGTCGTTCCCGACGTCGAATTCAGAAAACAAATAGGTGGTCGTAGCTACTGACTACCCCTCACGTTACGGTGACACAAGGGCCCTGCTCAAAGGCAGTGGCACAGAGGTAGCAAAGTTCTTCGTCGAAAACAGCGTCTTGCGTCTCAGTGCTCTAGAGGTCCACTTTACTAAAACAGGTGCGGCCTTTACGCGGTGGACTTACCTGCGGTGATCTTGAAGTCAGTTAAGTCACCACCGGACCAATGCCTTCCATTCACAGACTAATGGCTTCACCGAGCGTCTTGATCAGACTATCACGGATATGCTGGCCGTATACGTCGATACCGAACGCAAGCAGAGGTATGTAATTCTTCTGTACCTGACCTTCGCGTGCTACATCACCGTACAAAATACGACGCAGATGACGTCGTACAGGTTGGTCTACAGAAGGTCATAGGCAACACGACATCCAACGTCAGCGACGAAGAGAGCCTCGAGTGACTAATTCTTTCAACGCGCCGAAGAAGCCCAACAATTGCCCACCTCCGTATCAAGAACCGAAAGATGACCGACTGCCACCGTTACAATCTTCGACGATGCTTCGTGGAATACCAGCCGGTGAACGTCTTTGGCTGTGGACACCGATACGCCATTGTGCACACAGGGAAGAACTCCTGTGAGGCACTTTGGGCCATAAGGCTCTCCACGACAAGGTTCGACGTCAGAGAAAAGTTGAGTGCTATCAGGAGTGGTAAAGACCCCACCACTTTTTACTAGATTTGAGCATTCATTGCCGGGAAGCGAAGATATCGGCAAGTTAAACGTCTTCACCCACTCGACTGCGCGGATGTCCCCGACGGCATCACCAAATCTCATCGGCAACGATCGCGACTTGATGCCGTCCATGTCGCGCGCTCCAAGGCGTTTCGTTCACGTTAGAATATTGTATTTTGCTATTGCTGTGTTGTCAATTATTGCTTGTAGTTTGTTGCATAATAATTGTATTTGTTTTTTTCCGTTGGAGCGCCTGGGTGATGCCTTTTTCAGAAATGGGCAATGCCATGGTGCTTTGTCAAGTTTTTGTGTTGCATTTTGCAACCAGGCCCATTTACTCAAAAGCCACCAAGATAATCATAGACTAGAATCTTCCGATGCGATTGCGTCCATAAGTGTCACTTTACAGATCCTTCTGGAACTTACGTCACCACTAGCGATAGCGCTGGAATATTTGACGACACTTATATACAAATGCTGTCTTGCGTGGTCGCTTGTCAGTTTATCAATGGCGCCAACGCCCTGTTCACCGCCATTAGTACTGGTGGGCTGCTCTAATCTGACTTTCCTTTATGTGGCCACAAGTTTGGCCCATTAAACAGCTTAACTTGAACACACAGTCTGCTCTCTTCGTTCACGCTAAGACCCCGTGACCAACGTTACTGATAATTTCAGTTGGCAAACCCCGCCGCAGCACCTGCCCCCTTTCTGTTGCGCCCGCTGAGCGGCGCGCGAAGCGCTGTCGTTCTAAAGCCCCTAGTGTCAGCCCCGGGGCGAGCGGGGCCAGCAGCGCTGGTAGAGGCGAAGGCCATAGGCACCGGGGCGCGCGCTTTTTTTTCTTTTTAAGGCGAATACATTTTTTAGTCGAGCTATGTGAAGTAACGGAGTTGTCCGCGGGGGCGACCGCGCAAGACAGGTGTTATCTCTCCGCTATCACTCTCTCTCCCATAGCAACAGCTGCGGGCGTGTGCTTTTATCCTCGCCCTTCGCAGCAGAAACATGTCGTACGAGAGAGTGCAAGAGAGGGTATGTGCATGCCTCGCCCTTCCATTTTTGGCTGTTCGGTCTCTCCCTCCTTGTGCCCCACTTTCCTCTCAGTTTGCGCCTCACTCTCGACCATTCGCTGGTTGGGTGCCCCTCAAGAACAGCGGAAATGTGAGCTCGAGACGCAGCTGGGAAACGCCAACGTCGAGTCGAATACGCTGTTTGTTTTGTTCACTTCAGAGTATTTTCTGACCGTGCCAACTAGCTACAAAAGCTTGACGCCCATAACGTGTTTCTCGCGACAGAAAAACGCCACGTTCGGCGAATGGTGTCATTGGCTGCCTGATGTAAGAAAAAGACATTGTTCTAACGCTTGGTTCTCACGTGCGAACCGCGGTTATGGACGCTACGCAATCCATTATCCTCACGATTTCCTTCGGGGAGATCGGGGCATTTTTTTCGTGTAGGTTGTTTATGCGCCAGGATAATTACGCATTACTTCTGAGCAAGAGTTCACCATCTCTCATTAAAGGAGACCACGAGGTGGTACGAAGCCACAGTGGGGTTGCACACCACGTTTACATCGGTTTGAATTGGCGTTTCTGTTAGTGTTTTTGTTAAAGCTGAGTATTGAGTGTTATCGTCGGAATAAGTGTTGTTTTGTGGCTTAGACCCCCTCAAAGTCTGTACGTAGAAGTTGCTTACCGAGGCGCTCTGTACAGGCGTTGGACTCGCTTCCGCAGCCGACACCTCGGCTCGACGCGGACGCTTCACCTCGACGTCGCCATTGCATACGGCGGCGTTTGTTTGCTGGCGTTACCGTTGTGTTTCGTCACGCCAAGCCAGGTTTTCATCCGCAGCAGCTTTTTACTGACGTTCCTGTTTGCGCTGGGCTTTCATAAACCGGAGCTCGGAGTGCGCTTGCCGACATTTACGTTGCGTATCGGCCCGTCGAACCTTTCGCCACTCCACACGCTGCTCAGCAATCTCGCCAAGCATCTACTGAAAAGCTATGCTGGCAATGTTGAAATAATGTAGGGGGACCAGTTACAGCCTTTTACACAGCCACATATGCGGGAGCGAACGCGCTTGCGCATTCCAGCGCGTACTAACTAGAATAGACCACTATGATGTGTTTTCTGAGAGAGTGTAAGGGGGAGAGGCCGCAGTGTCTTAACCAGCCTCTTATCACAGGGCAGAAAGCGCTAGTGCCTTAGCGCGTTCCGGCGGTGTATGGGCCGGCTGTTGCGTATGTGCAGTAGGGGGTTCTCACACCGCACACAAGATTATTTCCCGCTCTAAGGTGTTTCAAATCTAATATGCCTCGGTGTTTAGTGACACGCTGCAAGAGTGGCTACGACTGCGTGGCTATCTTTGAGCGAGAAGAGGCATTTTTTCAGGCCGCCGAAGACTGCTTCACGTCTTCGCGAATGGCAGCACGCCATTCCGAGGCTCGGCAAAACTTACTATCTATTGCGTCTTACGTGACCTGCACTTCCAGCCAGAAGACCTTGTTCAATATTTCATCCACGACTTCACTGGCGAAGTGGTGACCCTACCTCGTGATAACTTGACTGCTAACATAAAACGGCGTAGGATGCATTTTTCTCAATTATTTAAAACGCTTATCAAAGCCCTCAAATCAGTGCAAGCTGCCAGATATTGATGTTAAGCACCGCATGAAGCAAATGAAGCAAAATGAAGAAATGAAGTGCAAGACAGAAAGAAATAGTGCGGAGACATATTCTTGCTCTTAAAATATCTAGAAGGGTGCTGCCTCCCTCTTCTGGGCTGCGCAGATTTGTGTTCGAATTAACGTGCAAAGTGTTGTATTTTTTTATTGCTATGCGGATGCATTTTGCGCGAGGGCTACGAATTATTGACTAAAGCACAGTCACAAGGTACCTGATGGAAACAAAAAGTGCGTCTTGGGAATATTGCCTAACGAAGAAGAAGAACAAAAACTTTATTTGTCGAATCCAGACGATTCGAGTTTGGCGTTTTTTTTTTAGTGGGCCAGGGCACCCACCGCGGATTCGGTTCCGAGGCTTTGTCTCGAAGCGGCTTCCTCGGCACGCTGGACGGCCCAGAGTTGTGCTGTCAGGTTCGAGCTGAGCAGTGCGGCCTTCCAACGCGAGCGGAGGCTGGCGGTGGAAGAGTGAGATGAATCGGCACTGTTCGAATTGTTTATTAGGCCCTGACATTCCCACAGCATGTGACTAACGAACTTCTTAATTTTTATGTAGGCGGCTGTCATACGCGTACGTAAAACAATATACCTCGCACAAAGAACGTTATTTTCCTTTCATTTCCTTATTAGCTGTTTTATTGTGACAGCAAGTATATCAACACTCTCTGCTCAATTTTGCTGCCTCGTCGACGTCGGCGTCGCAGTCACTCACCATATATGTACAAGTATCTCTATATATCTATACCTCTGAATGGTGGATGCAAGGCATTTGCGACTGAGCCACTGTCACAGCTCCCGTTCATTAGGGAGGCGATCGCTGGGCTAATGCCGAAGACCTAAGCATCGCCCCCCGAACTGCACCACGAAAGCGCGGACAATTTAGAAGTGGTCCTACTTGGCACGCCAGCGAACGCCGGCTGAGGCCCAAAGAACAAGTCAGAGCCGAGAGTTGATAAAGAAAACAAAATTAAATTCTGTAATAAGAAAGATCAAACGATACACAAAAATGCACACTCGACAATAGTTGAATACGGTATGTCACCAATGAAGCAACGCACTAAGAATTCCAATCAGCTACACTCGAAACAACGAACGCAAACAACAATACGCGCTACAATGCAATCACGTGCATCTAACAACCAAGACACCTAAAGACTAAAGAGTTCGAAAACTTATTCAGTCAAAAGTCCTTCGAACAAAGTGTGAATGTTTCTTTCCTATGAAAGACTCACACAGCGTCCAGCTCTGTTGTGGATCCGCTGCCCTCGAAGTTTCTCTTTCAGGAAACCTCGCGTCTTCAATTTACCACTCTCCAAGCACCAAACTTCTTCGCCGGTAACACGTTGGCTTCTCACGCGTTGCGGTTGCAGGGCGCGTCTCCGCTTTTTGGTGGTAGACACACTCTTCTTCTTCTGCTGCTAACACCAGCCTTCACACTTCGGGTAGAACCCCTCTTCATTGCCTGCTTTGTCACTGACGACAAAAGCCTTTGCAGACACGGCGGACTCTTGCACAAAATTCTTTCATCTCCTGCCTACGCACGCTGGCGTAAACTGTCTTCGTCTCCTGCTTTGTCAATGCGGACAAACCCTTCGCCGACACGGCAGAAACACTCTGCGCACACTGGCGCAAACTTCCTTATTCTCCTCCTCCCTTCTGCGCTGCTCGCTTAAATACCTTTCGCGCTAGGTTCCAGAAAATTCTAATCGTTTCGTTGGGGCGATGCACAGCCAAGGCAGGGGAAAAAGTGAGACGTTTCAAGGACCGTCCTCCACTCGTGACGCACCTCTGCGTCACCACGCCCTTTTCCTTCGAGATCTTTCCAGGGCTTCCTCGGTGACCGATGTGAGGAGGTTGGTCAGCGAAACTACGCTTTCGAGGGGTAGAGACCGCGCGTCCGGGGAGTCTTTGAATACTTGTTTTCTTCTTTAGAGCTGACCTTGAGGCGTCCCTTCGGCGCCCGGCACCGTCACTGCCGCCAGAACTCGGCGGCGCGCTCCCTTTCTGAGCGCTCGTTTATGACAGCCACAAAGGAGCACCTCTTTCGATGTTCAAATGGCAAGCCATTTATCCCTACCACTTACCACTAGTGATGGGTATCTCGGGGCAAGTATCGTGTTTTCAGCATTAGTAGCAAGATGGTGCAATGAGCGCGTCATCACATCGTCAAGACGCAGCGGCACGCGCTCTCATCTCCTCCGCGTACTTTGCCGCGCGGAGAAGAGGACGCTCATTCGCATGCCCTAATCTCGCGTTGGGGAGAATCGTTCGTCTTGTCTGGCATTATGCTTTCATCGGAATGATTCTGTTATAGTTACCAGGGGCACAAAAGTCACTGCAATTGCTGCACAGTCTCTGCTTGCGAAAAGGGTGCGCTTTTCGTACGGAACGAAGTAACAACTGAGACGCCTTACATGTTCATCTGTACCAGTGAGTACGTTTCGTGCGTCAGTTCTGCGTGAAAAACGCTGGAAACATGTCGATCTGCTTGCCATTCTGCGCATAAGCTTCAAATTTGTTGCTATCGCGCTTATTGCTTCGCCTTTGCGGCAAAACTGTGACGTTTATACTGTTTTACAGGGTGCACAAAATAAAAAGGCTATTTCCTGAACACTTGGTGCTAAGAAGAGCAGCGCAACGTGAGAGAATACTATAAAAAGAAGCGAAATTCGCTCTGAGGCACGCTGCTGCCTTGCAAAGCTTCCGTAGCCAACTGGGGCAATCACGGTGGCAGCGCCACCTCCGAAAGGGAGACGGCAAAGGGCTACATTTTCGAGCTACTCCCAGGCGCAGCTTGTGACCCGGTGGTATAGTGTCACTGTGCCCGTGACACTATACTGCCGGGTCACTGCATGGGAATCGCAAGAATTGTAAGCTTTTTGCATAACACGTAGCTCTGCAACGCCTCAACGACAGGCACAGCTTCGACCACGAAGTCAATATACCCAAAAGGCTGGTACATTAATAATAATGCAAGCGATAGGTGAGAGGGAAGAGTTTGAATAAAATGCGCGTGTCACCTAACGTGTCCTTTTGAAACGCCTTGCCCACACGGATATTTTCACAAGGAATCTTGAGTCTGGTTAAGAACAACATTTTCATGCTCACATATATATTGACTAAAGTATGAGTACGGGTGCTCAAATATAGAGTTTTTTCAACGATGACGTTTTAACGCATAGTGGCCACACCAGGTACCTTGCGGGACAAAAAAAGTTCTTTGAACTAGTCCTGAACACGTAACTAATTCAAAGTGCTGTGAATTCCGATTGGCGAGAGAAAGATAATGCGAACACTTTATAGAATGGTCCACAGCTTTATTCTAGTTGAAGCCACGGGTCACATGCTTCATACCACTGGTGTAAAAAAACAGAAGAAAAACGACGCAGTGAGCACTAAAGCGTAGAAGCAAAAGTGACGTGGTGCTCCCATCTTGCTGCAGCAATCGCTTTTCTGCTTCTGATTGGCCACGTTGATGTGGCTGCCGGAAAGCGTCGCAAGAAAACGGGTCTCGGCCACTCTCTCCCAACGGCAACGAACGCCAAGGTATTGTTGGCGTTTAAAACCACCTGCACAAGGAATCGTTTGGTGCGTGCTTGTGCCGAGCGCGAACTGCTAAATGTGCTGTACGCCTTTGTGGTCTCTACCTGCACAACTCTTGAAAACGTGTGGCCTTGCAGCTCTCTTCTGCACAAAATCACTGGTGCCAACGAGAAATCCTAGGTACGAATCCTTCGTTGCAAGAAAGATACGCCGTCTCACACACTTTTCCGCGGTGTCTTCGACAAAGCGTTGCGATATTCTAATGCACCCACAGTCATCGTGGAATGTTTACCAAAAAAGAAAGAATGGTCATATTTATTCATAGGTCTTTTTTTAACTTCCCACCTAGGAGCCAGTGGTGAAGCTAGGGGGTACTCGCCGGTCGCGGGATTGAATCCCGTCTGTGGCGGCTACATTTTCGATGGATGCGATATTTCTGTAAGCCTTTGTATTTATATTTGTGTGCACGTTAAAAAACCCCAGGTGGTAGAAATGTTCGGAACTCTTCACTATGGCGTCTAATAATCATATGGTGGTTTTGAGACGTTAAACCCCACAGATCAGTCAACTTCGCCCCTATTATAGCCGCATAACGCTCTGTGCTTCATTACTGCATCATTACTCTTTTCCTTTGCTGCCGATGTCTTTTCCTGTACCTTCATATGTCATCCTCCCTCATTTGCCCATACTCTAAGGTACTTGTCCTCGGTTAACCTCGAAATTTCTTGGTCCTGTATTCAGACCGCCTGGTATTCGTGATCATTGAATACCATCAAACCGCATTTTGTTGCAATGAATTCTAGTCCCAGAGCCTCGCCTTCACTTTTATCTATAATGACTATAGCTGTGCAAAAATAGAACAATATCGTCTGCATAAAACACACCTAGATGCTTCCGCTCAACCATTGCACCAGCCTCTTTGTGTGAGAGATTGTTGCTACCTAATAGTGCTTTTTCCGTCCTCACCATGTACAGCATGAAAAACAACGAAGACAAAGGAAATCCTTGTCTCAGTCCCTGGTTATTTCAACGCTGTCATCACCACTCATTGCTACTCATTTTATGCAAACTGTGCTTTCTCGGTATATTTATAATAAAAGCTGTATACAGTTTGTGTCTATGCCCACTTCCTTCAATATGTCTAACAACAATTCTTGATTACGTCGTCATATGCCCCCCCCGACACTCCTTTTTCCTGAAGTATCATTTTCTCCCTTAAACGAAATTTACTGGCATACACAGTGAAGTCATAGTATTTAGTGCAAGCAGATGCTGTTAGTGGGAGCCATGTGTCGATGATATAGGGTGACGCTAAGATGTAAGTGGAACGCCACCCGAGTGTGTTGGTGTTACCGCAGGAAAAACACGTTCTGAATGCGAAAAACAGAATTGTTGCACTGTGACAGAGGACTCGTACCTGTTTTTCTTGTTCAATGAGGCATTGAGTAATTGTCTGCAAGCGATTCCTGAGGGTTGTCGAAGTACTGTAGCGGTAGGTATCCAGAAGTCCTAATAGTTCGGTCGCGACCACCTGAAAGGAAAGTAAACTGATTCAACAAAGAAGACAAGGGCTTAAGCATCGTCAGAATTTTCTAGTATCACCATTCAGCTGTGCAGAAACTCAAAACGTTCCGCTCAAATATCTCTGCTCACCCATTTGGCTATTTTCGGCACAGCGCGAAAGAAACCGTGCAACGGGCAGAGCACGTGTTGGTTGTACTTTCTTTGTATACAGTGTGTAGCGTCATGGGTAAAGTATGGTTTATTAAATTACATGTTTATAGATTGGAAGGTAGTGCACTATAGAATTGAGCCTGCAATATTAGGTCGTTAAGAAAGAGAATACTTTCAGGCGATAACACAAAATGATATCGAAACTTGTGCGCATGCCATTTTGAAAAGTTACAACCTCCACCAGTACAGTCCCCAAAATTTTCTTTACAGTGCCAATTGCACATGCTTTATAAAAATCCCTATGGGGGCACAAATGAAATTGATGTGTTTAAGGGCTGGGGATCTCAACAACTTGTTTAGATGGCTGTGCGTGAACAGGGACCGAATGAAGATGAGGACAGATGCTCTTTACCACGCATATATATTTCTTTTTTCGAAGAGACAGCACGTCCCTTCTCCAGCTATCTGCACTTCGCACGTGTTGAAGTTACCGCATGTTACAGAATTACGATAAGAAACGTTTCCGCTGTGCTTAAAAAAACATTCTTTCTTTCTGAGGCAGGGTATGCATCGAATTGATTCGTATATCTCGCGAAATTGTTAAATGGCACAAGAGGGTATTATGAAAACAAAAACAGGTATGCACTTGAAAAGGGCACATTTGTGTGCTTTATCTGTGCTAGCACATACTTTTTTGTAAAAGAGGCTTCTACGATACTACGCTTTCAACAGAAAAACCTCAACTTGTACAAGCGCAGCGAAACAATTCGTTGTGCCAGTCGGATAATTTTTAAAAAATAATCAAACCGCAAACCTACGTCACATTCACACGCGCACACACCCAGCGACTGGGTGCAGGGTTACCACTGGTGGCTACCTTTCACCAAATTGGCAAGTTTGAGAGGCCTCTTGTGACCTAGAAGTATGAGTAGCTACATGGTGAATTTTTGCTAATTTTCGTCTTAGGTCTCGACAGAGTTATGCAGTCTATGTTCAGTGTCTTCCTAACAAATGAGCAACATGCTTCTGCCTGTCATGGTTTTGGACTCATCAAAAAAGACCCCTCTTTACGTGCCCTTCAGTATGTCTCTTCTGCTTCTAAATAATCAAGGTTCCGGAGGTACTGGCGCATTCCCTACTAAAATTCCGACACAATTTATGTCAGTGGACTCTATCACTTGTCGCAAGGCGTTGGTTTTATACTAACATTTTCAGGTGCTTTAAAAGTTTTGAGCTTCTTTACAGTTTCAGTTTGGAAGTTGCCAGGTGATAGTTCGTCCACGTTTTCTGACCACAGCTCAATCAGTCCTTAATAGCTTGCCGACTTCTTCACTGATGCAGTACTTCCTAATTTTATATTTAGAGTTCAAATTAGTTAATAACATAATTTTTGGGTCAGTCAAGTAGGCGGCTACATTGGGCAGCCTGCTGAAACAGCACTGAAGTGAATGTGTAGCGTTAGCATGACCGCAGAAAAAGTGGGTTGTGGGCATTGCGATGGTTACGCAGTAGTTTTGAATTTACCTTCTTTGTTAAGTATTTACGTTAATCAATTATCTAATACATGATTCCACTGAAATGAAAGTCTCTAAATCTGCAGGATGGCTAAGCCCGCCATCCCTGTTTTGTTTATTGACTGCCTCATCCTGGACTCACTGCAGCTGAAACCATCACAAAACTTTTCTTATGAAACGCTAGCGTTCAGGGACGCTGCTAGTGCATGCATGCCATTTCTTTGTGCTCTCATGGTGAAGGGGGTGAGGCATCTGCCATTTAAAAACGTCATTGTAAATATGAATGGTACTTTCCTCTATGGGCTATAAATAATTAGCAACTTTTAATACAAGGCATAACACACTTATGTCGAGTGGAGACTTTTTTGGCAAAATTGAAAGGAAAATGACGACTTTTTCCTTGTCACTTGGTGAGTTTCACTAAAAAGTCAGTGGGATCCCGACTGGATGTGTGCTTGTACGAATGCGCCGTGCAGGTGTATGTACACTCTCATTATTTTTTCGGAGGGTTGCACTAGCTCAGTCGCAAAGCTTGTCATTATACTTACGATTATTCCATGCCTCTTTACAATCCCTCTGGGGGCGTAAATCCATGTGGTGTGTTCACAAACCAGGTTATCTCCCCTACTGGAAGTTTTCACAAATGAATGTACATCCTAAAACAATTTTTGCCAAATTTTTGCTTGTGCTCTACAACCATTAGCCACTTTATGAAGAATCTGAAAGGCTCCGACCGTATTTCTGCTACGGTGAGCATTAGCAGTGCTAGTCAATCCAAAGGTGCTTCCTACCAAGCTTCGGTTAACTGATAGGTGAGCTAGCACACCTTTGCGCAGTCTGCCTCAGTGGCGGAGAATGCTACTCTATTCAAGCAAAGCACACTCACGTGTCCAGCCGTTCCGTAATTGTAGGCCGGTGGTCCTTTACCATAAAATACGGGTTGGGAGAGCAATCCGGTAGGTATGTATACCTCATGTCGTGGACCGTAGAGCACAGCGTTTGTCGAATGTGAATCCGACAGCCGGGCAGCCGCAGTGACGAAAAGCCACGCCAAAGGCCCTTGGTAAGCTTCTCGCAAGGCTGACAGCGATGCCAGGTAGCCCTTTGCGCTGAAGTCGAACTTGAATTCACGCAGCTCTTCTTCAATGAACTTGCCCACTCTCTCTGGAAAGCCAAATGAGATGTTCTGGAGACGAAGATTTTTCTTTAAATCCATTCCTATCGAGGAAATGCTGGCGAGGTAGGACGTAAACGTGGAGAGGAAAGCACCCCGCATCCTATCAGCTGCGTCCGAGAATCTGTTCTTGTCTGCGCAAGGAAAAAAGCACATCGCTAACGCTGTTGTGCGCATGAATGACTTCACATTTGACATTAATTTGAGGAATTAGACTAAATTCAAAGTACGTAGAGAAATCAAAAGCCAAATTTCAGTGTTCTTCAAAAGAAGCTTAGAGTCCGCTGTCGAGAAAAACAAAGGCAGTGCCACCAAAATCGAGATACCCTGACAACGATACCTTCGAGCTTCAAGCATTATGACGGGGCTCTAATATACGTGTTTAGAACATGTTATTACGGTGCAGGTGACGTAGAATTTCGTAATATGCACTGCGAACAGTGACCTAACAACTAACACATATAGCATCACGTTCTTATAATATGAGCTGGGCCTGCAACCCACCATCACATTGATGGTTGAAAGGACCTGTCAGTAAGCACAGAAATATTTATTTTATGATGTTATCATGACACTTGTTGTCCATGATCACATACTTTTTTTTGCTGGAACGAATTCGCTGAGACAGCGGGACACGAGCCAACAGATTAGTATTTTGTCTTCAGTAAATAGAAAGTAGCCAAGCAGGCCACTCTTCTCCCTAAAACGGCATGCCAGCGTCAGTTTTGCACGGAATGACGTTCTCAGAATGCGTGTTCTAGGAACCGGTGCCCTTTTGAAGGAACAGAGGAACGTCACAATTCTATTGAGGATTGGTCGAACAGTAACAGTAACTCGTTACATTCACGTAAAAACGGTAGAGGGAACGGCGTTTTTTTTTGCAGAAGTTCCACGGCGTTGAACAAAGGCACACACGCAGCACATCGTGCAGGACCCGATAGATGGGCTATATCGACCGCTCATCTGTCACTTAAGTGTGCTGCTTTTTTTTTTTTCATTAGGGCTTCTGGCGGGACATGCGCCGCCTTAATGGCTCTAGTTATTTTTTCGCACGCGTGCCCGATGCTGGCAACTTCACTCAGTGGCGACAGTGACGGCGGAGTGCCTGCCTAAGGCTCTCCGCTCTTAAAAAACTAGCAGTTGTTTCATGTACGAATAAAACAAATGAGCGAAATTCCTTAGAAATGAAAATTCCAGGGAATTTCTGCTTCTAAATCCATAAAAACTCCCTAGAAATGGGAAACAAATGGCTATGCTTTAAGCCTTGCTGCTGACTTTCATGAAGGTGGTAGGGCGGAAGACCACTCGGCAACGGCAACGACTGAGCGAGTGAGCGTGCAGTACAGCGCGAGTTATCTGCCGGCGCATCTGCGCTCATGCTCGCCAGCAGCGCGCACCTGCTTTGCTTGGCACGGCCAGGGCACGCTTGCCCGGCGCAGGGAGCTTCAATGGTGATGGCGGAAAGCCAACCTAAGGGGTATCGACCTAAAAAATTAGGAGACTCTTAAGCGACGACTTTCAAGGCCAAACCTCATAAGCGCGATAAGGCACGCGACAGCGACGAGCGACGCGACGTATATCGTCTTCGCGCGATCAGTCGCTAGCACAAACAAACATCATTCACGCGACGGCTTCGGCGAGCGAATTCCACTGTTGCTGGCATCAGGCCGTCTATTCGCACCAAGAAAACCGCGTAGCGAGCGGTATGCAATTTAAAAATAAGATATATTGTTGTGTAATGAAACGGAAAATGTTTATTATTGCCTTGCAGCACTTTTTTATATGCACATGCGTAATAAACATTGCGCTATTTCTTGTTGCGCATACGTGACTCGGGCAGGGTCACGTGCACCTATGTAGTCTTTGTCTTTTCCGGTTTTTTGCTATTGGCTGCTTGAGCCCAGCACTTTCGGGCGATGAGCGACGGTTTCCAAATCTGGAAAACCGAGCGATCGCGCGAAATTGAGCGCGCGACACGTCGCGCGAACGCCCTGTATCGTCGCTCATAGCGTCGCTCGTCCCTGTCGCGTGCATTTTCGCGCTTATGAGGTTTGGCTCTAACAGTTGAACGTGATAGCGATATTCTGTTCTTTGTGCGCACTTGAAAGACTTAGAGCACGAAATATTTTCGAACTTACCATGCACCCTCTACGTTTTCTTAAGGGTGGAGTAGCGAATGTGCCGTTTGTAGTGAGTCACTGGCTTTAATTTGTGCAGTCATTATGATGATTCTATGTTTTGACGCCCGTTGGCAATTTACGCTTGTAAAACGCATTATGACGGCCATATTTCATGTTGACAGGAAAGGATGTATACAGGCGGCGTCTGTTTGTAAAGCGTGAAAGTTACTTTCACTGAATTTCCACGCAGATGAAGTTACACCAAATGAGTTCACAAGCAGAGGCGTGGCTGTGTAGTAGAACACCCGTTTGACGCGCAAACGACCCTAGTTTGATCCCGTTCACAGACCCAGAACTTTTTAGTATTTATTGTCATTTGCATGTTTCTCAATTTTACGGTCACGCAAAGATGATGACTTTTCACCCACAACCAACGAAGCTGACGCCATAATTTCTGCGAAACTGGCTTTTTATTGCCATCGCGTTAAAAACGCCAAGCTCCACCCTGTGCTACGGCTCCATGCTTGCGCCAAAAAAAAAAAACGCGACAAATTCGTTCACTTCATTTTTGCTGCGCAGCTGAATAAAAAAAAGAATATTCTTCATCTGAACTTTGATTTACCAGAAGCATGACACCAAGGAGATAAAAACGATGAAGCGCCTGGCTTTTCCTTACGTGCCATCTTAGGCGAAGGCATAAGGAATCTAGCATAACGTTACTATAGTTTTTTCAGCCATAAGCACCGATAAAACCTGTTTTCATGAGAATTGTTATTGTAAATTTGTAGATAAAAGTGATACTTGCTTTTGAGATGGACGAGCATCATTTTCGATGCCACTCCAAGCGGTCCATTCAAGACAGCCTGTGCACAGTACTCGAATGGGGGGAGCAACTGCGCCAGAAATTACTGCATTAAGATAATGTGAAAGAAACCTTACTGAGTCCACATAGTTATGCACAAAGAAAATTGTGGTGGTCTACTACCTGAAACACTAAGCAGTCAGATATATGAAGTATTAGTGGACATACAGCACTTTTGACGAAAATTTGCAGTGTCATACAACAGGGAATATTTAGCATAATAAGTTTCACGTAAAGACTGCTGCACCTGAGTGAATATAACCCCATTTATGAAGGGTTGTAACAGTAACTGCGTCTGCAGAAAGCAGTTCTCGCACCAGCCGAGGCAGTCGCTTTCGGACCAACCTTTTTGTTTGCTTTCTGTCATGACAGAAGGAAACAAATGGTACCACCAGTCGCTGCTGATTACGCCTGTCATGTTGAAGGTGAAATACTGTTATAGATAGGTCGATGATATTGCTTCATTAAAATAGATCATTTTACGAGTCATAGCCCTTAGGTGATCAAGCCGAGAGGGAAGAGGCTATTTACGCATCTTTCTCGTGTGTTAGACTTCCTGTGGCCCCAATTCTGCTGCACTTTTGCTGCCTTCTGCATTATTACAGCCTCAACAGGGCTTAGAAACACGAAGTTGTGCAAACAAAGAAGGTATAATATGCTAGATGAATATTTCACGTTAGGCAAATTACTGACTGTAATTTAATTACATCACGCAGAAGGCGCATTCAAAGGTCATGCTTGAGCCGACTCGTTTCATGAATCTGTGTTTGATATGAACACAAAACGCTCCTTTGGTCATTGTTTTGCAGCAATACATTGGAATAATATGGCTGTGACTCTTCTGTCAAACAACCTAATGAAGCCTCTTACCGGGGAACTTTGTCCGAACACCATCATTCGCCACGGGTAGGCATAGTAAGAAGGAAAGGCCACTTCTAAGACAAGAAACCAGGCGAGCAGCTTCACAACTACTTCTGAAAATCCTCCATGTTCATCATTGTTATCCATAGCACAGATCATATGGAAAGCGTTCAAGTCAATGACGAAAAGGTAGTCTTGCAGTGTGGGGTCGAAACCATGAACACTCCGAAGTGCAGACTCCCATCTGTCTGTTGAAATACAGCAGATAAAAGCGCAAACACAAGTCTCAATTTTGTCCTGCTCTTTCGAAAAGCCAACATCAGCAGGAGTCCTAACCACATGTCTCATCAATTTTTCTTGCCTAATAAGGTATCATTTAGCAAAAGGTCTCTAAATTTCACAAGCCGTATAAGCATATCACATAGCCAGGTGCCATATACATCTGGCGAACATTCTTTGGCCTCAGTCTTGGCAGGGAATATTTCTTATGCGCGGTATATACCTCAATTAAATTTCATCAAATTTACAAAAGGGCTCACAATGTCGTATTTTAACTTTCTGCCAAGCTGTAGAAGTTCTAAGGAAATACGTATGATTCATATTTTCTGGGAATCGCTGCATAAATTTTCTTCAGTATTTGCGAGCTGAAGAACATGTAATTGCGATCAGGCGTGTAGGCTGTCACCATACCACGAGGAGATGAACTTCGTTGTCAACCTTTTTTTTGCCTAGGCAAGCTACCATTATCCACTGAATGTGCGTTAATCGCAAAAAGCCCCGCTTATTTCCAATTTACTGTGTCTTGTGCGCGTTCATTTTAGTTAATTCTTGTGGTTCTCTTAATGATTTGACAGCGTCCGCGAAATGTGAATCAGTAGCTTAGATGCTCGGCTGTTGGCCCTGAGGTCGCTCGTTCTATCCCACCTATAGTGGTCGCATTTTGATGATGTTGGGACATTAAACTCAAAATATTATTATTCTTGTGACTTCAGTCAACTCACTATAGATCTGAATGGTTAATATTCCTTACTGAACATTCTATTTTGCCAGCGGACCTGAGGTTTTCTGTCCTACGGATTATGTAACCGGCCAAGGTCCATTTTCTTACTTTTTATGAACTGCAACATTCGCAATCCTGTTTCTTTCGTTACCAATTTTTCTATTTTCTAATCCGTTATTGTTACACGTACTGTTTTCCAATCAGGTGCTAATCTTTTTTTTCATGTTTCTTACATTTTTTTTTCAAATTTTAAACCCATGGGTTAACACAAACATGCACTCAATGTAATATATTTGCTCTTCAGCGAGAGTCGGAAATTGCCTGCCAATAATTCTTAGTGCTCGCACTGCAGCTACAGCCCATCCTCATTACTCAATGAAGTACGTTTTACGCGTAGGTTCCCGTTTGTGTAATTGACGCAGGTATAAAGATTCCAGTACAAACTAGTGTGGGTGCTTGCTTGCTTGCTTGTTCCTTTCTTTTGTGGCTCTCACCCACTAAGGGGGATTGGCCAAGAAGCCGGTGGTTAATGCAAGTAAATACCTATAGATTTTCTAGATTAGGGGAATATGATTACTGTGTTTTGACTGTGAAATTAATTTGGCGCAATGTAAAAAAAAGAAAGAAAAAAGGGGGAGAAATAATGGAATTTGTTGAATATCTGTAATGGAATCGTTATATAAAATTTTCCTGAAAGTTGAATCATTGCAGTGTATCAGCTAAATAATAAGTGGTAGTGTGACTAGTAAAATTCGGGAGCTGATGGCTGACTCAGCAAGGTAATCTTCTTGTGTTATATATGAATTCGCAGAGAGCCCTGCAGATGTTCCTGTCGCTATGTCCCAATGAAATGTGGGTGCTTGCCACAGGATGTTGTTAATTTTCTCCTTCGTCATTATCTTTGCACTGAATAAATCATATACTGCCCTTTAATCATTTTTTTTCTTAATGTCTACCATTGTTTATGTTTCTCGTTGTCTTTGCTGAATAGCAGTATGTCATCTGCACATCGTTGGGTAATAACGATTTTACGTTATTCAGTATTGCTATTTCAAATATCAAATGTTTGAATTGATTTCATCCTACCGTTAGGTGGCGCAATGCAGTGAACAACATTCAAGGGGTTCCATCATCTTGTCTGCGCCACTTCTCTAGCCCATCTCCATCTGTTCAAGAGACTCAAAATACGCTAACGCGCTTTCAGTGGGCTTCTAGGTAATATATCTGTTAACGAAAACGTTTGTTATTTCAAATTATTCAATGCGAAGCATTTCTTAGCAAAACTTCGGCAACATTGAACGTATCTATCTATCTATCTATCTATCTATCTACCTATTTAACGCGAAGCATTTCTTCGTGAACTTCAGTGATTTTGAGAGTATCTATCTATTTATCTATCTATCTATGCATCTATCTATCTATCTATTGATCAATCTATCTATCTAGCCGCTCACGTATGCGTTTTCTTATGGTCACACCCATAACTTGGCGTGAACCAAAATTAGCATGGGAGGGTAAGATTGTTGGACGAATATGACATGCCTGTCAGGACATGAATAATTGCACAATCCCGTAGCGTACGTCGTCAAATACTTCCCGCCGGACTGTGGCACATACCCACAGCGGGTATGTGCCGCTGGTATGAGGGTATGAGCCACAGGTGATTGACACTTGTAATCTACTAAGAAATGACAAGAACACCCCAGGGCAATTATCACGCGTGAGTGTGAAGCAATACCCGACATCAGTGGCGTCGACACAAAAGAGGCATTGAAAATTTCAGTGTTAAGAAAAACCTGAAATAGGGTGTTTTGACCCACCGACGAATGCAAATAACAAATTTCTAGGTCCCAGCAGGAATCGAACACGAGCATTGTGCATGGCAGTCAAGCGTTCTACCACAGACCTAAGCCAGGTCCCGGAACTACATTTCAAATAGACGCTGATCTTTCTGATACTTCAATATTCGTTGCAGTGCTGCCTACCTAATTTCGACTTATGTAGCAGTGTCCAGTGCCAGCATCTTTGCGAGCATGAGCGCGTAATATCAGCTTCTGGTGCTGTAGTACGCATGCTTCAGTTGACAATCGTCGTGCAAGTGCAAACAACTGATTATATAAACATCGGCAACTGGTCAACATATGTCATTGCGTGAAACAATTGTACATATATTTTGCGTCATTTCATGAAGTGTCGCCAAATAAAGAAATTGCAACATGGTCATCTTCACTTCGCATGCTTCGCATAACGTCAATTCCCAGGTACGTGGGATCTGCCGGATTTTTTATCTATCTATCTATCTATCTATCTATCTATCTATCTATCTATATATCTATCTATCTATCTATCTATCCGCTTGCGTTTGGGTGCTCTCGTGGTCACCCCTTACCTTGGCATAAACCACAATTACCATGGGAGGGTAAGTAAAATAGTTCGACAGATATGACGGTTTAGTCAAGACGTGAATAATGTCTCGATTCCGTTGCGTACATTGTCAAACACTTCCCGCCAGACAGTGGCAAATACTCGCGAGCGTGTATGTACTGTGGTTTAGGGGTATGTGCCACAGGTGGTTGACACTTCGTGTCTCCCCAGAGACGACGAGAACACACATGGGCCAGTTGAACGCGTGAGCATTACGCAATACTCGACATTGATAGCGTCGACCCAACGAAGGCACAGAATAGACGTTAGTGTTATGAAAACCCTGACAGAGGCAGCATTGACCCCCCGACGAATGCAAGTAATATATTTCGGGGTCCCAGCAGGATTTGAACTTAAGCTTTCAGCGTGGCGCTGAAGCGTTCTTCTACAGAGCTCAGGTCTCGGAACTACTTCACTAATAGACGCTAATCTTCATGAAACACTGATAGTGGCTGCAATGCTGTCTAGCTAACGCAGCCGTCACGTCTGGTTAACGTCAATTGTGGTTAGGTGCTATGTGCTGAAGTTTATATGTGTTGCATGCCAGGGCCAGCATTTTCCCGAGCGTCAGTGCTACACATCTGCTTCTGGGGTCGCTAATACACATGTTCCAGTTGACATCGTCGTGCCAGTGCCAACAACTGATTAATCTGCAACCCTTCAACTTATGTCTGTGCGTGCAACATTCGTAAATATATTTAGCATATATTTAGCATCAATTCGTGACTCATCACTCAAACACCAAATCGCAGCACGGTCATATTCCCTCGGCATGCTTCGCATAACGTCGACTCCCATGTACGTGGGATGTGCCAAAGTTTTTGTGTGGTTTTTTTAATGTTGCAGTACTGAAAAGGAAACTTTGCGCGCGTTGTCTTTAATATGAAATACTTCAGCTCATTAGGTAGTTTCAAATCAAGCCTTATTGAGATATGTGAAGTATTTAAAGTTAGGTTCATATTTATAGCTATATCATGCCTCAGCAGTTCGCGAACACGGCTTGGAGAAAAAGGGCCCCAGATACCGTAGAGATTGGGAAGAACAAAGGCACGTAGTCTTGGCTCTGAACGATGATGTTTACTTCATCAGGGCTAGCTCCGCTTTCCTACTTCCTTCTTCTCTATCCCTACCTCTGTCCCACCTCCTCCCAAGCCCATGCCCCACTTCTTTATCTTCAACAATCTTCGAGGGGGAAAAACGCCTGTGAGACAAGTCATTCTGCTGCTTATGTACCAGCTGATGGACCACGTGGTCAGTGGCCGAACGTACCAAGCAGACTCTCAACACTAGCCTCGTTCGTATTGCAGTCATGTTGCTAGGACAAGTATCCTAGCACCCTCACCACTTCTTTGGCAAGTCTGCAATGAAGCCTGGTTTGACAAGCACCAAGCTAATATTCAATAAAAATGATGAGCGCGCTTCCACCGCCGCCATTTCCATCTTGGCGTAGCGTTGCTTGTGTACTCCACCCTCGGGCTTTCCAGTAGACAGTTTACTGCAGCCTTTTGCATTCTTCTTCATTATGTGCCCGGGACATCTCCGAAGTTTCTTGCTGCGACACAGATCCTATGCTAAGCTGTATTGCGGCTTCATAGAAGTGCGTTTGCTGCAACACTTGCGTGCTTAATTGGAGTGGTGGCGGTTCCATTGCGGCTCTTTTTTTTGAACCCTCCACTTTATTTTCAGAGACAGAAGCAGCGTTTTCAACTTCGTTGTTAGGCGACCATCCTCTTGTTTTGTCGCATCGCTGTATGGTACCTCGAAGCTTTAACAAAGTCTTTAAGTCCGACCTGTGCATCCAACGATGAGGACACGGCAGTAATCATGGTAGTACTGCTCGCTCCAACTACAAGCTCATCGAAATGATCATTGTTTATGGTTGGAGCTTTGTCGGCAGATTCCCTGGCACTTATTATCAGTTGGCTCGTGATAACAACGTGTTCATAATGGTCAATCTTTTCACAAACGCCACAGCTTCCATCATCTGTCTGACTTGCTTTTCCTTTTTTTCAAGATTGGCAAACTCTTGATCATCGTTTCTTTTTGGCTCTTCCTCCAAATTCGGAGTACTGCCAAGATCCTCCAATGGCTCTTCCTCTCTTGTTTAATTCACATCGCCAAGCATTTGTTGAGGAGTGTCTGCCATGCACGTCAACGTCCCTTGTTTTTTGCCAAACGTGGCCAGAAGCATTGACTTCTGCAGCGATGGTTCCACGCTCTCGTGTGCCGTCACGTTTCTTTAACTTCAGTCGAACTCTTTTTATATACTTTTGAGCTTGCAGACAGACTGCTTTTGTTTTCCACATTCGTTTCCACAGTCTTCAGAATATCTCGTATCTTTTTGATTGCCTTCGAAGATGTTGTCATAGGCATCAGCGTTTTTACAGAAACCAGGTTGCTTGTAGTTTCTCCTGGCATGTATGATGCAATAAAGAGACGAGTACCACGTGCCACGTAGGTGAAGGGACTGTCCACGCTCAGTCAAGAAAGATCGCAGCCCCTCAGTGACTGCATATCTGATTTTCTCAGGGTAGCGCGCAGCATCCTCGACTTTCTGGCCAACTGCATTGTTCTCAGTTACGTCGAAGATCTGCTTGTACAAATGGCGAACATGACCTTCTCTAGTCATCAAAACGCTGACTTGCCTGATCACCTCGCGTGCCTCGGTGTTCGAGTCCCGCAGTAGTCCAGTCAGTAGCGTATTGTTTCGGGAGACGCTAGCCCTGACAGTCCCACGCACCTTCCGAAGACGCTCGGTCTACGGCGTCATAGTCCTGAATCGACCCCTTTTCTGGTTTCATGGCACCAAATGTTCAGAACAAGTACCAATAGTCGTAGCTCTGAACGACGGTGTTTACTCCATCAAGGCTCGCTCCGCATGCCTACTTCCTTCCTCTCTCTTCTTAACTCTCTACCTCTTCCCCATCAGCCCATGCCTCACTTTATATTAAGCAGAGATTATTAGAACATGGTAATTAAAGCACCACAATTATGCAAAGAAGCTTTTACCTATTCACCATGGAGGCGTTACGATTACAATCTTCGGCTGGTGACCCGAAGGTTGCGGGTTAGATCCTGGCCACAGTGGTCGCATTTCAATGAACGTGATATGCTAGATGTCTTAGTCCAATCTAGAATGCCTTAGGCCTTGAGTTTGTACCAAAATAAATGAATAAATTGATTTCACGCTGTGGCACTTTAGAGCAACGTGACGTTATAAGGACAAAGCTATTGTAACGTCATGTGAACCCGCACTATACAATGAAAACCCCCGTTCGAAGCGGCCAATGAATACGCTGCGCACAACGTCTCGTAGCAGTTTGAAAACATTAGCCCAAGGAGAGCAAACTAGAAAGTGAAACCAAACTAGTATTCCCACAGGATACCATACCACCTGGCAGGGCCACACAAGAGCGGTAGCTAACCCAGCCCACCGACGGAAACATCGCACGCAACCTCAGCTCTACTTAGCCTCCCTGCGCCAGATCTTGTCGAGGCATCAATGGGCATCCTCGAAAATTGAGTACTTCTGAGGAAGAAGCCTTGCATCTCAAAGGTAGACGTGTCGGTAGGCAGGGAGTACAACCAACGACGGGCATGTGCATCGTTCTTTGAAGATTTGCGCAGCACAGTGCAAACTTTCCGTATATTTTCTTTAAGATCATAATTTCGCGCACAGATGCTAGCAGTCACGGCATCGGCACAGCTTAGGCGCAAACTCAGTGAGTGGGACACTGATCATTCAATTATGTGGAAGTCATCTCCCAAGTCTTAGCATAACTACTGCATGGCACAACAGGATGTTGTGTTGCCCTTGTCAGAATGGTTCCGATATTCCATCCTAACTGTTGTCACAGATAATCATGCCTTTTGTTGCCTTTCTTCATTGAAGGGCCCTACTGGACAATTTGGCCGTTGTGTGGTGCGTTTTTAGCAATAAAGTTTGGACGCCTCTATCTCAATGCCGATTGCCTGTCCTTCTACTTTATTGACGAACCAGATGGATCGGTCATCGAGCATTTCCTGAGCGTCATGTCCAAAACTACGTTTTTTTCAGGTTAGTTAAAAACAGTACCGCTACGCTTTCGTCTGGTCACTCTTTGGTCTTCTCGAATTAGTCACTCAGGACGCTTCACTTCGCATGTTAGTCCTTCTGAATGGCACGCTGTACCGTCGTAGCGTCCAGCCAGATGACCCTCAGCCACTTCTCGCAGCGCCTAAACACCTGCAATGAACGGTCCTGGAGGAGCTTCATGATAAAATAACCGCCGGCCACTTGGGCCTATCTAAAATGTAGGACTGTGTTTGGCACCACTTCTTTTGGCGTAGTCTCGCCCGGTCTGTTCGACGTTACATAGCCTCCTGCGATAAAAGCTAACGTCGAAATTGATCTGCTTCACCTCTGCTGAACTTCTTCACCAGATCTCCATGACCCTAATGAACCTTCATTCCGTGTTGTTGTAGGCCTTCTCGGTTCATTTTCTGAATAAAATTCTGGGAACAAGTGGGTAGCCGTTGCTATAGACCATTCCTCCAGTTGCCATCACTTGGGCGCTGCCCATCAGCACAGCTGCTGATGTTGCCTATATTTTGCTACTAGATGTAAATCTGCCCCGAGGCGCTTCTCGCCAATCACTCACCAATCGCGTCGGTACATCTTTGTCCCGAGTAATTGATGATCTTTTGTGCCCTTTATCAACGCAGCACAATTTGACTACTTCCTGCTACCCTCAAACAAGTGCTCTCACCGAGCGGCAAATCGCACCCTCATGTACATGTTCTTAGTGTTTGTCCAATATGACCATCATGACTGGTAACTGGCGCTACCTCACGTGGCGTTCACTTATGCTTGATCTTGTCATGGCACCTCGGGTTATTCAGCTTTTATATGCTCTATGGCCGTCATGCGACCTCACCACTGAACCCCCTACTAACTATTTACGCCGAGCGAATACGCTCGTGATGCTATCGCTCGCGCCTACCTTGCTCGTCAGATCACCCTCTCTTGGCTGTTAGCTTCACAAGCAACCCAGGGGGCCCTTAGCGACCGCAGGCATATCGACATTCGCTTCTCCCCTGGTTCTATAGTTCTCCTATGGTGCATAGTTCGTTATGTTGTATGATCAGAGAAGTTATCTCGGTACAAGCGACCTTACCGTATTATACAACCGGTAGCATACGTTACCTATGAGATTTTCCCGGTCTCCAAAGCTAACTCGTCTGCAAACACCCCCAGTGACATAACTCATGGCAGTAGGTTGAAAGCTTACCGCCTTCTCTAAAACCATGTATCAAGTGCACCAAGATGGCACATTTACAGCCACGGTGATGCTACATCGCTAGCGCGTAAACTGTGGGACATACTTCGTACAGAAGACAACAAAGAGGGCCGGTTTTCCCGGTCTGCGTGCTGTGCTCCAACTTGATCAGTTATTACACTCGCAAGTCATCACGTCTCGTCTCAATTTACGTAGCAATATTTTGCGCACCTTTCTCTTTTTCACCTCTTCCAACGAGCAAACCCTGTCAAACAATTATATTTAGTTTGCGAGACATCTAACAGTGTTCCGTCCTTGTCAAGGCCCTAACGCTAATTAGCTGGTGCCAGCTTTGCCATGGTGAATAAATTCATAGCGAATTATTTGCACAGCACACCACGAAGAAACATTTGCGCTAACAATTTGCATTATTAGCGCAAAACGGCACTGATTTCAAGTTAAAGATCTAAGTTTCATATTTTTCGTACTATTGTTGTTGCTAAATGTAAGCGTGCGTCCTTGCCGCGACATAGCACGCACAAGAGCTTTGGTGGGGCTTCACTTCTTAAAGCTTGCTGTCTGTGAACGGCTTACACTCGGTGGGGCTTTCAGCTCCAATGAAAACGCTCTGCTTATATATATAGATGTCTCGAAGATGTAAACGAAGCACTTCATCCGCAACATTGGAATTTTCATTTCGTGCGCGCAGCCATGGCTTTTTGCTGATCAATGAAACGCTTGCTGTTGGCGACTGTTCGATTTATTGCCTCTATTTTACGCTCCGTACCGAAAGGACAGCCAGAAGGCAGGTCAGGTATCGTAGTAGCTGCGTGTTACGGCTTCCCACGAGGAGTTCAAACATTAGAGCTATTTATCACGCAACATACATGTGCGCTTAAGCTCAAAGTAGCGTTCACATGCCACTGATACTTCTGTTAGTAGAGTATGGCATTTTTGAGGACTGCACCTGCATTTTTTGTCTGACTTCACTGTATCTGTGACCATTGCCTTAAGAGCACCCGCACAACGCGACCTAGATATTTGGCCCCGACAACTTGGAGCGACACAGTGAGCGTCCCTCTGTCTCTTCTGCATTGTACCTTCACTAGTCGCCGTGCTGTCACGCTTTTCGTTCGATCAAGCCACTGAGATACAATTCAATAGCATATCTCACAAGCTGAACTCCTCAGGGTGGGATATATGAGTTGTATCTAAAGCAGATTCTTGCACAGGATACCCAATTGTTGGCCGAGTTGGGGAATTTTCATAAGAAGCGAGGGGGGTGCAAATGGGCTGAGCACTCGCATGTTTTATCATTTATTTATATACGTCAACTGTTTATATTTCACCTGGTTTGTCCGTCTCATGAATATTTTCCCAATAAAAAAATCAGTCACTAGTAGCGCGTCGTCCTGTGTACTATTCATTGTGTGCAGTGTATTTCGCACCTCCTTTAGTTTTCATGAACATAGATCTGTTCACGATAGTATTATATTTGCAGAAAGTTTATGCAATTGAGCTTCTTTGGCTCGCGCCACGTCACAGCAGAGCTTAATAGGCTAATCAAGATAAGTCATTTGTACGTGATATGTCTTAAATACCGTCAAAATAATGGTGTATAAATGTGATGGCGAACCAACCAGGCAGTGCCCATAGAGGTGCGATCGCCGACTTCAATCTAACCTCATGCTATCTTACTCGCCCAGTGTCTTGATAAGAATAAATAAACGATGTAATTACCACCTCACGTTGCGGGCATCTTGTTCTTATTATTGAGATCAGCAATTTATTCAACCACGCCTGCAGAACATTGTCCCCGAGAATTCTAGAATGAATATTTGAAGCAGTCATATATAAACACAAATACAGGGCTGTCTAAGCATCAGGACGCAAGTATAACGCAAACACAAGCGCCGCTTCAGAACTTACTGGCCACACAGATCACGACAGCGACTTCAAACTTTCGAGGCGCAGAGAAACAACTTTTAAGAATGCCCCTCTGTCGTTTGTCGGCGGTGCTACCGTTGCTTCTCAATGCTAGGCCGTACTGAAAACTCTTCTATGCTCGAGGACAACTTTTCTTGGCAATGAACAGAAAGCTATCGGGGCCGGGGCTTCTGCACAAGTAAGACAGGCTCGAGTTCGCACAGCGCCTTCGCCGCCCTAGCGGAGAGAGGGCAAAGCTCCGGTCGCTCGGACGGGCTGAGCTTTATTGGTTTTCCCATTGCGCGCATAAAAACGTGTTATTTAGGGCTTTTATCTCGCATTTAGTCCACCATGAGCACCGCTTCTTTGTTATTGTGGGAAGAAGGCACGCATTCCTGTTGCAATGTGAGCTGCTACAGCAGTTTTAAAAATGTCGAAGAGCTGAAAACGTTCCAATGAAAGTAGTGCAAAGAAAAATGGTGTCAAGAATAGATTATGGCAGTTCTTCGATACTTCCAGAGTCTGGTTACTTTGAAGGTTTTTTTTATCGTGCACAGTATTACCAGCTATACATGAGGAGAAACGCGTTAGCCTAACTCACATGAAAAACAAGGCAATTTGTATACTGAAGCTACTTGCACATAGACAACCACTGTATATTTTGAGATGTGGCACTGTTTTTCAGAGACAACCCTGCAAGTGTTTTATTCAGATGATGGCTGTAAGCTTCTCTTCGTCGATTAGTGTACACTGACTTGAACTGTGTGTTAGCGTTGAGCGCTTATACGTACACGTCTTGCAAGCAACATCCACCGATAAGTTAGCAAGCTGAGGTCTTGCGATGCTAGAATCGAAGTCATGACTTGATTCCCGCATGCGCCAGCTGCATTTACATGGGAGCAAAACGTATTGACACTGTGCTTAGGTTTACGTGTAAGTATGATTGATGGGACGAGTTGGTTTTACATATTCAAGCGTACATTGGGACGACGCTCAAGGCTAACAGAAGTGGCACTCGGGGTATGTGAACCATCTGTCCATGGTCGACATCGCGCTTTATACTTCAAATAGATTCATGTGTACGTCAAGGAAAACTTTAGATGGCCGGAATTCATCTAGAGTCTCACACCACGGCGTGCCTCCTAATAATATTGCTACATGTAGGCTGTCGGAATACATATCTTCGATGCGCCAGTGCGCCCGACGAAAAGGACGAAAGTCCCTAAGTGCTCAAGCTCAGTGCCAGACTAACCAGTGCTGCAACCGCTTTTGCAAATATATTTTCTAAATAGGCGGCAGTGTAGGCGACTTGTTGCTCACGCTACAGTATTATGGTTTTGGCGCGTAAATTATTACATCCATGTATGTGCCTGAGCCGCGGGCAATATACAGCTGCCGCTATGAAAACGAGTTGAAGAAAGAACCAAGGCGGCAATAAAGTTGTCGATAGTTCTGCGAAATTAGATGTAATATCAGGTGAAACTCTTGTCCCAACAAAAAAGATTCTCGATTCTAGAGGGCATGATATATTACGATGAAGACCAAGTCAGCTGTCAAAATAACCAAAGCGTCATTCGAATTGATGAACACGCTGGGTGATCAGGCGTGAATTTTATCCAAAATGAGATGCGCTGCAGGAAACATGCATGGCCGAAGCTGGCATAAAATACTTTTTCGCTTGTGCGCAAGAATATGCTTTCGAAGGAGCCGTCAAAAATACAAGGTGGTATTGAACTTCCTATACGACTTTGTTGACATCCGATCAATACCTCCACAAAACCGTAACTTTTATGAAAGTGAACACGGCGCAGTGCCATGGTTGCAGCGAATAAACACGGCAGACGTAAGTTAAAGCTTGTAGCGAGAGAGGAAGACGAGACGGCGGTCAACGTGGTCGTGTCTTCTCTCGCCACATTATTCCACGCCTGAAGCGGAGCCGCGGTGGTTGTCCACGTCCGACACACCAAGTTCGCTAGCTTGTTCTAATCCTCGCGCAGCTCGAGCTAGCATCAGCTGCGCGAGAGGCGCGGCGCGGTGATCAAGAAATGATGATGGTGATGATGGCACCACAGGGCTCCCCCCCTAGCACTTTGCGCGATTTGAAGGCATATGAAAAAAAAGAAAGATAGTGACAAATGCTATATACATGAACGACAATTCATAAAGTGTTCATTTGGAAAGTCCAGGTTGTCAACGTTGATGGGCCATCGGTAAGTAGCCGGTCTCTGGCGGGCGACACTGGGAATGGCGCAGCGGACGAGGGTGGCTACGCAGGCACGCTGTTGAAAGGAGCGGTTGAGGGTCGTGATGAAGGGACACTTTTGTCGATAGCGAGTACCAACGACAAGGCAAAAAAGGGTCAAGGGCCGAGAACACACACAGGCCGTTGCGGTGCGGTTGATTGTCGCGCGCACTCGGACACTGATGCTTAAAAGATGGACTGTAGCATGAGCATAGTACGGCCAGTCCAGAGGGTCTAGTGTTACTTCCTTGTTGGAGCTGGTGGGAACGTCGACGGGGAGTGCGGTCAACCCTGGTAGTGTGTTTACCGTGCTGGTACCGTCGCTTCCGGTGGCACATTACCGGCTGCGGCGGCCGCCTGGTCGGCCGAGTAGGGTGCAGATAAGTTGAAAACGGTGCGCTTTGGACCGATGAAGTGCGACATGGTGTACAGTGACAACGAGCCGGCTCAGAAGGCACTGATAGATTGATTTTTCCGGCTTTTGACGATGTGTAACGCGCAGGCGTACGCCGATGAGTCCTCGCGTTGTTCGAGCTAGAACCGACGTTTGGTGATGCGACATCGAGTGGCGTGTATGTGGCGTCACAGTTGTCATGGGCCGTCGACGGCGTTGAAATGCTCAAGCACGCGTACGTAGTGGTAGGCGGATGGTTTAACTGCGCATCTGTTGGGGCATGCACGGTGTGCTCCACCTGTGGTGAGCCAGGCGTGTGGCCATTGGGATTTCCTGACATCGTCACAGCATCATGCACGTTCAGCCGTGCATGCTCAGGGGCTCGAACTTCTGTAGGACACATCGAGGATGATGTTAGTAGGTGCTGGCAGTCCACGAGGTTTTAGCAGCAGGTACCGGTGTGCAGGGGAACTGATGGCGTGCAGTGTCACAGCGGGCTCTTGGTCCATAGTGTGAGTAGTGTCGCGGGCCTCCACAGGTGCCGGGACGGGCGGAGAGTCTGCAGGAAGGTCAGCTGACCCAGCTGAGGTCGCCGAATCGCCCGGGACAGACAGTTCAGCCGACCGAGTCTCTGCAGCGAATGCGACGGTGCACGGGGCAGCGGCCAGTGTCGAATCTATCTGGCCAGTTGCCGGCAGGGGAATGGTCTGGACTGGCTGTGGGGCGAGAGGCGTCTTGGAAGGTGATGAGCCAGGTGCAGTTGTGTCATTTTTGGGCGGAGGAGCATGTTTAAGGCCGTAAAACTTGAGCACGGCATCTCGCAAGGGATCGTATGGGCGAGGGCTCCAGGAGAAGTATGTGAGGTGGTGTTTAAGGTCATGTGGAAGATGGTATTCCAATACCTCGTACATGAGCTCTTGGATCCAGATGCCGTTGTGATACAAGGCCGCCTCAAACTCTTTGAACCACAACTCTAGGCGAGAGGTCCGGAACGGGGGCAATGGCGGGTCGAATTGAGGCTGCCAGGCTTGTGCTGACTGGAGCATGGCCGCGTAGCTCGGTGAAGGGCGTGTTCTCCGAGTCACCAATGTAGCGAGAGAGGAAGACGAGACGGCGGTCAACGTGCTCGTGTCTTCTCTCGCCACTTTATTCCACGCCTGAAGCGGAGCCGCGGTGGTTGTCCACGTCCGACACACCAAGTTCGCTAGCTTGTTCTAATCCTCACGCAGCTCGAGCTAGCATCAGCTGCGCGAGAGGCGCGTTGCGGTGATCAAGAAATGATGATGGTGATGATGGCACCACAAGATCTTCACACTAATCTTCAAATTAATTTAGAGCTGCACAACAAACCTGGCATCAGTGTAATCACAATGTGAACGCTATGTACAAGTGCATGCGAAAGCCTGTAGGTGGTTTATCGATAGCTCCGAGAAGACACGACTGCCTCAACAGAGGCAATTTTTTCCGTAAACATACATATGAAATCCGCGCGGCCACCTCACTTTCAATGTCATAGATATACGGCTGTTCACCATGAACACTTGCATAGCACTCACTCAAGGATGTCGTGTTTGACGACTTGATTTCTTGGTTACGCAAACGTTGTCGATCAATCACTTTCAGTTTTGGTGAGATTCACACCGTGAAAGCACTTTTAAAATCTTCTTAAGCTATTGAAGCAAGTCACACGTGACGCTGCGCAAGTACGGTGACAGGACAACAGCACATGAAGAGCGCGTGAACATGCTGAGAGAGCACAGTCAGAAATCGGGAGCAGGGTTATGGTGACAATTTAGTGGGGTGCCGAGCGACCGTTTTTGCAAGAAAGGTGATTAAATGTGCGTGGCGCAGTGCCCCGTGGCCGAGGTTGCGAGGTATATGGCACGCCTCCCGCACCTCCATGGAAAGTAATGACTGTTCGCGACCAGTATTTCATATCGATGCAGACGCCACTTATGGTCCGAGATACACATAAAGGCACGGCTTCCTCATTCGTTCAAAAACACGAAGTGACAATGTATAAACTAAAACAAAAACAAAAAATAGCAGTACATCCACAGAGTGAATGATGGAGAGTGGGGCGAAGCGTTTGTCCGTCCATGCGTCCGTCTGTGTGACCGTCCATGCATCTGTTCGTGCGCCCGTCCCTGCGTTCGTTCATGCATCCGCTCCTGCGTCCGTTCATGCGTCCATCCATGCATCTGTCTGTGTGTCCGTTCGTCCATCTATTCAACACCCCAAGTGCCACTGTCTCGCACATTTTTATTATATATTCCCCATATAGAAGCACCGCCATTCAGTGGATATTCCAAGGACTAAACCAGAGGTGGCACACGCACACTTACTTACGGCTTGCGCTTCGGGTCTACTTCCCACCTTCAACCACCTTGAGCTCAGGGTATATACTAGTTCACTGTATTCATGGCACTGCGGCCCAATGCTCGCTAAACGTTTCTAAAGCAAGGAGGTTACGCCCAGTGAATATAACGTAGCAACCTTTTCCTGTCAGATAGTGCTCAATGTGCATGCCAGTGGCTGCTAATGTGAAATGAGAGACAGGAGGATTCAGCTTTTAATTTCTTACGGCTTGCGCTTCGTATCTGCTTCCCCCCTTTAACCACCTCGAATTCATTCATGGTATATACTAGTTCATTGTATTCATAGTCCTGCGGCTCAACGCTCGTTAAAGCTTTCTAAAACTAAGGAGATTACACCCAGCGAGTATAGTGTAGCAACCCTTTTTGTCCGATAGTGCTCAATGTACATGCCTATGGCTGCTATTGGGGATCGCTGCGTGCGCGTTGACTGAAAGCCGAATGCTCCTGTCTTTCATTCCCCATTAGCAGCCATTGGCATGTACATTGAGCACTATTTCTTATTGTTAAACAACGCACAGAAGAAATCTCTCACCGGCCCCACCTTGGAGGTCAAATGTTATACCTATTTCGGGAATGTGCCACTGGTGGTTACGTAATACGAGGGACGCACGCGCCACGCCATAAGGAGCTTCGCCCCTAAAAACAGGCCCCATCTTTTCGCGGGGGGAACTCGAGTAAATGCGTCGCAGAGTGGGTGAAGAGTGGGGTATCGCGTGAATTTTGCGCAATTCCGTATGATGCGGGAATGCTTAATTGTTGTTAGATTCGGAGTAGCTCTTTGACTAGCCTATGTAACGTTGTCCGTCCGTGTCTCTGTGGCATTGCGCCGCACCCCGTCCTCCACACCACAGCTGCTGAAACGATGCCAAGTCAAGTCAACACTGCACATTGCCTTCACCTCGCCCACACCCGCAGCACCTGCTGGCTTGATGTAACTGAGGAGTTCGACCTAGGTGGACATTCAGGTGCTGGGACAGGAGAAACTCTAGCGAGGCGTCTCGCTCACACAAAGGACAGACGATTTATTCGTATATTTACAATACTTGGCAAGCTAGGTGAGCAGATGCACCTTTACATGAAGAACGCCATGACACATGAACGGCTGTCACAAAGGCCACAGAGAAAGTGCCTGACGAAACAAACGACGCGTTTTTTAGACCCTCGTCCGTGCACGGGCTTCTTGTCCGACGCCGACTGCGCGTCTAAGCGACGCCGACGCGCGTTCGATATGCCGCACACGGACGCTTCTCGCGTTGCTGTAGGACGCATAACGCGTTAGCAGGGCTCCCCGATGACTGTTGCTTGCAAGGCTACGTACTTGCTCTGCAAGTCATAGCAGCTCGTCCGCCGCCTTAATAGGCCACGTAAGGGCAGCAGTACCGCTGTTTCCTGATTGACTTGTGGGGTTTAACGTCCCAAAACCACCATATGATTATGAGAGACGCCGTAGTGGAGGGCTCCGAAAATTTCGACCACCTGGGGTTCTTTAACGTGCACCCAAATCTGAGTACACGGGCCTACATTTCCGCCTCCATCGGAAATGCAGCCGCCACACACGGGATTTGATCCCGCGACCTGCGGCTCAGCAGCCGAGTACCTTAATCACTAGACCACCGTGGCGGGGCTACCGCTGTTCCCTGAAGTAGCCCTTGTACGTGGTCCGTTGCATTTGTCCGTACGCGTCCCTATGGTTGTAGACCGCAACACACAGCCGCACACCACAAAGCAGGTCACACAACAAGCGCACTTTGTCATCGCCACAATCCACAGTACACCAATGCTAGCTTGGTACCAGCAGGCCCCTCCACAGCTGCCAAGACCCGGTCACTGCTGCCCTGTTGGAACGCAGCGCTGAAGACGTCCACCGTCCACAAAGATAGTTCTTTTTGGGCCAGTTGCCCTAGCTGGGCTTCTCTCCCTGGGTTTAGCGGGAGAGGGCGCACACAAACAGCACACCGACACTGTGAGCACTCAGCCCTCCAGAGATCCGCCAGGTGTAAGCTAGTAAAAGGCTCCCTGCTTTAATATATTTGCGCAATAGAAACCTACGCTATGGTGTTGACCAGTTATCTACCTTTACGCTGACGTGATAGCGTCCCAAACCAATCTTTTAAAGAGCTCAACTGACCCTACACAAAAACACACTTGATGAGCGTTCATGTAGACGAGCATCGGAAAAGCCGCGTCACGCTTCCCGGACGCTTGCCTGAATGGCCGCTCTGGTGCAGCGAAAATGGGGTTGAAACCAATACATTATTTTCGAGCGAGAAACCGCGCAGCTTCATGGAAGCTTTTATTTATCATAGTACCCCCAGCGCCCAAGGGCATTACAGCAGGGGGAGGGGAGAATACAATATTTCAACACTGAATACAGATACTCACACTTCTACAACACAATAATAACGCAATTCATTGCCAACTATACATAGCGGCACGTGGGAGTAGACAATACAAAGCAGCTTCACAGCGCCGTCTGGTCCCTACGAATTCTCGCGAATACACTACTCTAGATCCCGAAGTAAACTTGAAAACACTTCATGTGAAGTAACCTGTGCTACTTCAGAAGGCAACCTATTATACTGTGCTATCGTCCTAGGGAAAAATAACATTTTAAATGCATCAGTGCGGCAGCTTATTTCCCTTATCTTAATAGCATGATCTAGTCGCTGTGAAACGTAGTTCGGTTTGCAAAACTATCGTGAGGGGTCCTGACCTGTACGGCGATGAAATATCTTGTGAAAAAGTTTCAACCTAAAATCTTCACTTCGCTTGTATAGAAGTTCCTAACCAAGCTATACTTTTGCTTTTGAAACACTGAAAGTCCTGGTAAAATCAGCGCAGACAAACCGAGCAGCCATATTTTGAATTCTTTCTAAATTGGACACATCACATGCCTTCCACGGATCCCACACAGCGCAAGCGTAATCTGAGACAGATCGAGACAGGAGACTTTATGTTGAAATTTAACTGTTTATTTGGGCGAGCTTGTGCCCGGTAAACGGAAAGTTCGACTGCAGTAGCAGTCTTGCACCCATAGCAGTGAACGGAGCGTCAGCCGTCGATCAACTGCTCACAAGCGGCGAAGTGCGTCGGCATTTATACTCTTGCCATCTATTGCTCTAGCATTATCGCTGGCATTGACGAGTGTTTCAGAACAATCTATACGATTCGCGGAGTGGGCGTGATCTTATCGAAGTGATCTACTACAGTCCCGAAGCTTCTCGAAAACTGCAAGCACAATTTTCGCTGAGAATCGTGTAGTGTATTGGGGCGATAACAAAGCTTGAAGAATGGAACGTGGCAATATATAGTTGATTCTTGCCCTCGAGTGGTAACTTACTTGAGTTTCTTTGCAGGAAACCAAACACACGTCCTGATTTACTTATGACGTCATTGATGTGACGGCTCCAGGAAAGTTCCGGTGTTAAATGTAGACAAAGGTGCTTGCGTTCATGAACTGTTAGCAGCCTGATTGAACTTACAGTGTAAAATGAGTCATGTTGTGCTTTTTGCTGGTGGAACACATATGCACTGTTTTTTGCATCAATGAACATGCCACTTTCGACACTATTCAGATAATGTGTCAAGATCGTTTTGGAGAGTAATACAATTCTGGGAGCTATGTATATGTCTGTACAAAGCACAGACGTCGGCAAATAATTTGATATGTGATGAAATACTTGAACAAATGACAATTATGTAGATGAGGAACAATAGCTGACCAAATACTTACCCTTGAGGCACTCCAGATGACACATCAACTTCCCGGGATGACCTACCATTGATAAGAACCTTTTGCCTCCTTAAATTTAAATACTCGCTTATCCAGTTCACAACCATATCATTCACTTTACACATTTTTAGTTTTTCAATCAATGAAGAGTCGGGTGCAACGTCAAATTCTTTTTTAAAATCTAGGAACAATCAGTCAATTGAGAAACCCTTATCTATAACAGAGGATAAGTCGTGTGTCATTTCAAGTAACTGTGTCGTGCAGGAAAAAAGACTACAAAAGCCGTGCTGCTGAGGATTAAGTAAACAATACGTGCTCATATTAGTCATTATATTGATAGACAGACCAGGTTAACGTATTTTGCATGCAACACTTGTGAGTGAAATTCGCCTATAATTTAAAACACAACATCGCCGTCCACTCTTGTGAACGGGCACTACGTTGGCAAGTTTCCAGTCATCGGGTAATAAAGATTCTTATAAATACTTAGTATAAATGACGCACAGATATTTAGATGCTTCGCGCGGGCACAAAGAAAGCAATGCAGGTGACAAATCATCAGAGCCTGTTGCTTTAGACGCATTCAGAGATTTAATAAAAGCCTCTATTCAATGCTGACCAATCACAAAATCGCTCATTTCTTCCGCCAGCACTCGAGAAGACTGTGCGAAAGTGTCAGTGATGTTAATCCGAGAGGTATACACAGGACTAAAAATTGAGATAAAGCACTCAGCTTTATCTACATTATTATGGATAGTGGTGTCGTTGTCATCAAAATCTGGAATATATAAGACGGCTTTTCTGTTTGACTTATGTGCTGTTTAAATGTACGAAAGAATTTATCCATAGCTGTTTTCAAAGCTGCTTTCATATCAAGTGTTTTTGCCTAAGTATATATATCATATTTTAAGAATGGTTTTTCTTACAAGCCACTTTCTCACAAGCCACTTACAAGGCACACTATGCTAGCAAAGCGCGAGTACTCTATAGTCTGACGCCAGGCGCGACCAGCGTCCGTCCGCACGGCCCAACGGCAACCGGCGTGAAATGCGACATGCTGCATTTCGCGCTGATGCGTTACCCAGACAACACTGCGTCTCCCTCTTAGCATGACGAAGGGACGCTGGACGCGTTGAAACGTGCACGTGTCAAAGCAACGCAGCGCGGCGCGTGCCTGCGAATATATGGCAGGACTGGCGCCTGGCGTGGTAACGCCGGCGCGACGCAACAAAAGGAACGCCGGCGAGCTAGCGCACCGCTTCAGGTCGAGACGTATTGGCGCCTTGACTGTAGCATGTAGTCATTTTCTCACGAGCTCAGCCACGGTGGTCTAGTGGCTAAGGTACTCGGCTGCTGACCCGCAGGGCGCGGGATCGAACCCTGGCAGCGGCGGTTGCATTTCCGATGGAAGCGGAAATGTTGTAAGCCCGTGCAAGCCCGTTTGAGCGCACGTTAAAGAACGCCAGGTGGTCGAAAGTTTTCAGAGCCCTCCACTATGACGTCTCTTATAATCATATAGTTGTTGTGGGATGTTAAACTCCACATATCAATCAATCAAATATCATGTTCTCACGTGACACGGATCTCGTGGTTATTACGTTTGCACCAGTAACATGTATTTGTCATCCATTGGCGTCACGTGATACGAAATTTCACATATATAAAGCTAGTGAAACGGCCGTGAGCTCATCATCAGTGTGGCATGTAGTCATGTTGTTACATGACATGCATGTCGTGATTCTCATGTTTGGATGTGTCATTTACCCATGTCGTCCGTTCGCGTTGAGTAATACCGAGTTTGGTACATGTGAAGCTATCGAAACGGCCTCGAGCGCATCATGAGTGTAGCATGTAGTCATGTTGGTAAATGACACGCATCTCATGTTTTGCATGTTTGCACCAGTATTATACCTTTGTCATCCATTCACGTCCCGTAATACCACATCTAGTATAATTGAAGCTAGCGAAATAGCCGCCAGCGCATCATGAGCGTGGAATGTAGTCATGTTGTTACATGACACCTATCTCATGATTATCATGTTTTCACTATTCACATAAATCTTCGTCATCCATTCCCGTACTGTAACACCAATTTTGGTATATGTTACGCCAGCGAAATGGTTGTGAGCGCATCATGAGCGCGGCATGTAGTCATGTTGTTAGATGACACACATTTTATGATTTTCATGTGCGGGTCTGTTCCTTTTGTTCGCCATGCAATCATGCCATACCATACCAGTTTTGCAACATGCCATGTGAACGAAACAACCACAAGAGCTGCAGGACCATGAAAGGTGAACCGTGACATTCATGACACACAACTCATGTTTTTCGTGTTGTGACTAGTCGAATATGTTCTTAATACAATCATGGTATGCCATACCAAGTTTGGTATTGATACCATTATTGAAACGGCCAGGAGAGCTAAAAGTCGCAGGCAGTCAGATAGATACATACGCTCAAAGTCGCCAAAGTTTGCTAACAAATGCTTCGCATTTAAAAAACTTGCACTAATGACACAGTGGGGCTTGAACCAGTCAGCTGCGTGCTATCCCAATATTCTAACAATGAGTTACGTCGGTGCTAATAATTTGTTGTCAACTTTCCTTAGGCAGGCATAGTGCACCACCAATGGCACGGTGGGGCTTGAAGCCGGGTCCGCTGGGCGCCAGTCCAATATTCTACGACTGAGCAACACCGGTTTTTTTGCTTTATTGCATGAAATCCTCACCAGTACACACAAGTACACACAACATACTTCATTAGAAGTCAGGCAAACGCACACAAGCGTCAAAAACGGGAAGACAGTCGGAAACAGGGTCAAAAGTCGTAACAACACTGCGCACTTGAGCAGTTGCTTCTCGGAAGACAGGTCTCGTAGACCATGGTGGCTCGGCGTGTCTATCAATCATGCGACTTTCCCATTGTGAATAAAGCCCCAACAACATAAACAGGTCATAAGGAGGATTATCAGTCGGGCTCTTTTTGAATAGGAGGAACCTAATACTCTGAGCTATGATTGCATGTTCTTTTCCTAATGTTCTTTTTAGAATGTCCCAAAAATAAAAAGCGTTGCGAGAATGAATAAAACAATGCTCTATAGTGCCAGGTTGGTTGAAGAGTGTAAAATTCACTGTCCAGGGTACGTATATTCATTTTTCCTTCAGCCACGTTCTCACTGGCAGCTTAGAAGGGTGCAGTTTAAAGAAAAATGTTTTCGCTGAAGATTTCCACATTCTACGTACACAAAATAATACATCGTGACCAGGCAAAAGCGAATATGGCTTTGGATAAACAAGTTCTGGGAAAAGGTAATTCACAAGTGCAGCAGGTGAATTTGTTCTGTCAATAGTATACAAGTACTCTAAGCTAAACAAGGCTTTCGAAGAATTCGCAGTACCAACAATTTCTTTTAAGAAACGCTGCAACGGCAATCCCTCAGCAATGCTTGTGCTGATAGGAATAAAAGGAAGGTGATAACATAGACGGTTACGAAGAACCACTAAAATATAGGGGCGGCACACATACTTGAGGTAAAAAAATCGCAACACCAACTATCGCACGAACCAATGCACAAGGCCGAGGCTACCCATTTCAAGCGGAAGAATAAGATTGTCTCTCCTCGTTGGTTCCAAAGAACAGCTTCAAATAAATGAGGCGAATATCCTATGAAAGGCTTGAATGGACACAGGAGAGCAATGCAATACTTGCATAACTTGAAAAAACTTTGATGCAAAGAATATATTGCACTCTTTTGCTCTAGCTCCTGTCCATTCCATGTTGCCACCTTTCGGCAGATTGTAGTTACTGCAGTAGTCCAGGGTAGGCCGCTGTTACGATAGTTATCAAGAGGCACACCAAGGTACTTCATAGAAGTCGCATTGGAATGAATATTTGTGAAGACCGAAGTAGTTTGGGCTAGATGCCAAGCCAAAATCCACTACTTTTATCAAAATTTATGCTGGTGCCAGCGACTTCACAGAAACGTAAAGTAGTGTTGACTACTTCTTGAGCGGTGGGTTCATTAGTGCAAAAGAAGGCAATGCCATCTGCATAACTTTAACTTTAACTTTTTAACTGCATAACTTTTTAACTTTAACTTCCTTACCATTATATCGGTAGCCTCTTTTGCTAAACTTTAGAAGCACACCTAAACATAATGGTTCTAGATCAATTGAAAAAAGGAAAGACGAGAAAGGACATGGCTTACGTACAGATGAATTTAATATATTTGAAAGTGAGTGATTTACAATTAGCCTAGTTCTGCACTTCTTATAACAGAGTGAAATACCATTGTACAGTACATCACCTAACTGCAGGTGTCTTAGGAGCCGGAACAAAAAAGCATGTTGTACGTTATCACTTGCTTTTGCAAGATCTCTTTGAAGGAGGGCTACTTGGTTCATGCTACCATCAATACACTTAAGAACTGAACGTGCAATATGAATGTTTGTCTGTATAGAGCTACCACGAATTCCACATGTTTGGTGGTCACCTACACGTTGAGTTATCACTGTTTATAGCAGATTTGTCAACCATTTAGCAAATATTTTGTAGTCAACGTTACATAACTTTATAGGCCTACATTCGTTAACTCTCTTTAATGCGTCTGGATCAGCACTTTTTGGCATTAATACTGTATGGCCCCGATAGAAAGAAGAAGGAATTTCACCATGTTCATAAGCCTCTTTAAAAAATTGCTCAAGGAAAGGTATCTGAAGTTCCTTAAAAGCTATGTGAAATTCGCCACTAAGGCCATCTGGGACAGAAGTTTTGTTGTTCTGCAACGTTGTTATTGCAAATCTAATTTCCTCTCCGGTTATGGGCCCATCTACAGTTAGTCTATCGTCATCTTGTAACTGAGGCAAAAGGGAAATGAAGTGGTCAGCTTCTTCATCGAAATTCTACTGAAGATCAGGAACGGTGAAGAAACTTTTGTAGTAATCTTCAAATGCGGCTTTTAATTCACATGCCTCTGTGAAAAAAGAACCCCACGACTCAATTTGCAATATCTGTTTAGAAATTCCATATCTCTTTTGATACCCGAGGGACTTTTAGTAGGTTTCTTTTCAGTGAAATGGGTAACACTGGAACGAGTCTTTGCTCCTCTGTATAAATATGTATCATGTTTTTGTATCTGTGCTCGAATCACATTTAGCTCGTCTACGTTCAACCCCGGCTGTTGACATTAAAAACTATGGAGCTTATGAAGTAAATCATAAAGATAGCTTTTTTCAGCTTCTTTGCGTTATTTCACAGGAAATACTAATTGCTTAATATTGCCTGATACTTAACTCTTTCTTTGAACCTTTCACATTGAGCGAAAATTGGCAGCTGTCGACACTGTGTTACTTCTTGTGCCCATTCTCTTAATATTTTAACAAAACAATCTTCGTACAACAACTGTACGTTAAGCTTCCATAGGTCCAAGTTGAGAGGGGTTTCACGAAAATTTTCAGGACCCCAAGAAACAGTCACCAAGCAATGATATGTAAAAATATGGGCTTTACAGTGTAACAAAGAATGTCAGACCATAGGCTTAAAGATACATATGCACGGTCAAGCCGCGCATGAGAGATGCCTTGAAATTGCGTGAACTGCACCGAGGAAGTTGCATGCGCTCCCACGTCTAACAAATTGTGGTCATTCAAAAATATCTGCAGTAATGTTGCTCTTGCATCATAACGATTTGTTATATATGAGTGATCTTTCGCGTCACAAACACAAACAAAGTCTCCAAGGACTTCCAAAATTCTGTTAGTGTTTAGCAGCGACCTTAAAAAAGGAAAAAAAAAGCGTTCCTATTATTCACTTTGGAGGGAGCATAGACAGAGATAAGCCCCCAATTATGGGAATGAAAACATAAGTCGCAACAAATGAGGCATCCTTCCCCATCAACATGTACCGCCGTCAAAGTATGATTCTAGTGCAATCTTACTAATAAAAAGCATCCAGTGGATGCACCACGTGCAGGGCTGATGTATAAATTGTAATCTCGGAATATTTCCAGTGCAAGATTGGTGTCACGAGCAGCCGAAATCTTAGTCTCTTGCATTGCAACTACATCAATGTGAAGCATGATGAAACTGCACATGGTGAAACTGCCACTGGCGCCTTACATTCTTCAAGTCACGTACGTTGAGTGTCGCTACACACATGGGAAACTTCAGCGCGGTAGCAAATTTGCTATCTTAAAACTTTTGTAGGTCGCCTTTAGCCACATGGCAACCTGTGGATTTACCTTTTTTGCACTTTTTAAGAGCACTCTCCTAAGGACGCTGGCATAGGGGGCGCATCCCTCGCTCCCCAAAGACGGTTACACGTGGACCACATGAAGTCGCTTGCTCTGTCGTGCCTGGCGCACTTGTTGCTTCATCGGTGACCGGTGCCTGACACTTTCTTGTCTGACCGCTATCCATTGTTTCTTGTTCGTCATTGTCAGGAGGCTTCGTTAGGTATTCCAAGTGGTTTTCTTCGGCAGCATTGCATTTATTTATGCTTTCACTTGCGTCATTAGCGATGTTATTTTGCGTGACGAGGTTATCCAGGGGCAAGAGTTCAGCTTCCTAATAAGGAATCTTCTGCTTGTTCATCCTGCTGCTTCTCCTTTCACATCAACTAATTCAGTGGCATCCATAAGATTATCCAGATGTTGCTCTTCTGAGTCTTGGCCAGAACAAAGTTTGTTGGCATAAGTCGACACGCGGCATCCGACGAGTGACCAAATAGATGACACTGCAAGCACCAGGGTGTTTTACACTGTCGACGGACATTCCCCACTTGCTTGCACCGAAGAAACAGACTGTCATAAGGTGTAGTACTGAGCTCACAGTGATGGAGTCCTTGAGCTGCAAGGCAACGTCCCTACTTGTTGTTATTCATTGTTCCATCGCTGCACATCTCCGTGCCTCCCTCTCAACGGACTTCGCAACACTGTAAGCTTGGAACGCCTGTCGTCGCGAACACGTCGCGATTCAAGATGAGGTCGAAGCCAAAGAAGTTTCAGCCTAGTATTCTTGGTCTCCGGATCTAGAACCATGCACTTCAGCCCTTTTATGCAGAGCTCAGCACAAGTGACGAGTTTCTGTTTCGTCATGCTGCTTGCACACGTAACCATCAACACATGGCCCATTTGATACTGGCCAACTCCTATGATGTCCGCTGTGCTCACCACTTCAGGCAGCGCGTCACACCGATGCATGCGACTTGTTGTCAAACTTGCCTTAGACAGGCTCCATGTCGGGAAAGCAACTGCGTTATTACGACCTATAAAGCGCTTTACAACAACGAAAGGACAACCAGTAGTCTCACAATTCGAATAGCGTATCGATGGGCCGTCCAATGCTCCAAACCATCACAGAATGTTGTTGTTGTTGTTGTTGTTGTTGTTGTTCTCCTATTGTTAGTGGCGCATACTCACTGTAGGGGATTGGGCAAGAATCGATTGGTTTTAAAATTTACTGTTCATATTTGGAGTGATGGAGGTATAACAGAAAGATTACCGATAGCCTGGGAAAGTGTGGTGCTTATTGTAATGCATACAAATATCTACATAAACGAATTTATTCTTAGAGTCGAGCAATAATCAGATTTTATACGTATATAATTATGTGTACATATTAGAATAATGAAACTGGTTAATTAGTAAACCTACTAGTTTCATCCGTATAGTCCCGCACGGCCGCGCATAATATCGCATTAGACAAACCAGACATGGAAAACCCAAAAGACAAAATGACAGACAGAAATGGGTCCATGCCATTACCACGTAAAGGTATTTCTAATAGGATTTTTGTAATGTGTTAAACCGCCTGCAGGTCGAAAAGAAATGGTATAGTGTTTTCAGTTCCGGCCGCAACTTGTAAGCTGGAACTGCAGAGAAAAGTACACATACAAATTCCAAAATGGGACGAACGTACGTGCGATATATCATTACCAATGTGTCTTTTCTAATATCTATGCGGTAGTTGCTTAGCCTACGTAATATGCGAATGGCCCGCACACCTTTTCCGGCGATATATTAAATATGAGGTCGCCAGTTAAGCGATGTGTGATAAATTACTCCAAGGTATTTAACAGATTCCGCCTGTGGTACATCCTCATGATGGTAAGACAGAGAGATGTTCACAGGGTTTTGCAGCGGGAAAACAAGGAGAGCACCTTTACTCAGATTAAGTAAAAAGCTGTTGCCATAGAGCCAGCTCTCCAATATATTAAGGTAAGTCTGCAGCCATTCATATAAGTTCTAAATGTTATCTGCCATTGCAAAAAATGCGATATCGTCTGCATAAACATAAGTTGTTATATGCTGTTTACGTGGATTGGTGCTCATTAGAAAATTAAATAGCACCGGGGAAACCACCGAGCCTTCCGGTACTCCCCTCGTTTGGGTATGAGTAGATGATGAAAACTCATCTTTAAAACAATAAAATTTCCTGTCTGCAAGAAAATTGTGAACCCACGCTACTATGTGTGAAGGAAAATCAAGGTATTCTAATCGATCTGTCAAAATACAGTGCTCCACGTTGTCATATGCGTTAGCGCTGTCTAAGGTAACTAAAGCTGCATATTTTTATGTAGCCGAGCTAATTGAAGCTGACTTTCTAAATCAACGTGGGCATGCCAAATTGAACAACCAGCCCTGAACCCAATTTGACAAGGACTTAGAATTGACCTCATGGTAATAAGTTCTTTATTTCGTATATTGATGATTCTCTCAACCAATTTCACTGAGTTTGATGTCAGTGCGATCGGCTTTATGTTATCCAACGTGTATGCATCATTTTCATTTTTCAGCAACAATACAATTTTGGCAACTTTTCATTCTGGAGGTATCTATGCGTTCTCCAGCGAATAATTCATTATTTCTAACAAAATATTAGGCGATTTACGGAGTACACTTTTCAACATAGAGTTCATAATCCCATCTGGTCCGGGAGCCGTCCTCGGTAAGCATAACACTGTCTCATTCAATTCAGGTAAAGAAACTGCTGGAAATTCATGCAAGTTCACCAGAACGGACTGAATAGCCAAACAATTAGCAGAGGAGCGGCGTTCTAAACCTTGCGCTATGTCTTTTAGAATTGTGTTCATTTCTTTCGGCGTCAAGACACATGATGCAACTTAAAGGCGCTGGCAGTACTTCTTGTCCGAAGATAAGCGAACAAAGCACGCTTATTTTTTTATTTATAAAGATAATCAAAATGTCAACTGTCGTATTCTTCTTTCGCGTAGTTCACTGTACGCTTAGATACGCCAGCAAGGAATTGATAGTCCTTCCAGTCTGTTGGGCTCTGATTATGAAGAAGTTTTTTTCAAGCGGCTTTTTTTTCTTCTATAATAGCGCGTACACTCATCGTTCCACCAACGAGAGGAGGATCGCGTATTGGATGGAAAAGAAAATTCGAAATTTTTTCTAGATCCCTCCAGCATTGAAGCAACCGTAGATGCAATTTCCTTAGTACTAGCATTTCCAAGCTGGAAATGCCAGAACAGACACCGGCTTGAAATTAGCTATAGTTGATGTGTGGGCATTTTGGCTGATCTGAAGTTATTGTTGGACAAGTAATGTCAAATACTACTGTCAAATACGCTGTTAGTTGCCGAATTCATAACAGCCCATGACAAAACCTTCATTGCATTGGAGCAAAACGTTAAATTTAATACTGAGCTAGTTTGACCTCGCACAAATGTTACATGACCTTTATTCAGACAGGAGAGGTTGTGATCAATAATTCATTCCTACAGTCGCCTAGCAAAAGAATCTGTCCTTATTCCCCAAGACAAATGATGAGAAATATAGTATTCTGTGAGTACTGTTTCCTTTCTAGATGCTACCTAAACGCTGTCAAGATAAGGTGTACTTTGCACACTGGAGGGGAGTAACAATTTACAATTGAAAAAGGGTGGTATCTGGGGAAACACAAGCCTAATGCTAATATTTCACAATCCAAGCCTAACATTCTGAAAGAAATTTTCACCCTATGGCATAATTTACTTGTTACAAGAATCATTAAACCACCACCAGGCGATGGGCGATCTAATCGAAAAGAACGAAAACCTGCAAATGGAAATGTTTATCTGGTGTTAGCCAAGTTTCTTGGAGAATTTATTATCAAGAATAAAATTACTGCAAAAGTGATGTAAGTCGGTTGAGGTTGAGAATATAGAACGGCAGTTCCACTGTAGTACCCTCAACTGACCTGTGGTGTTGAGCGCACCGCAAAGGCGCATGTCGCACCCTTGTTAGCATCTTCATGCGAAATTGCTGATTAATTCCGTTCAGATTTGGACTTGAGATCGATGAAGATAGGGGATCTGGTACGTTTATTACTTCGTATATCGAGTTCCTTATCTGTAGCAGTACTTGTGCTCAACTGGCGTATTTCGGTCCAAGTGCACCTGTGTTCCTGACTGCTTAGCCTTGCCTGCAGATGCTGAAAGTTCGTTCAACACTACATTGCGTAGCTGTGTGGCATCGCTGGTAATGTCTAATACTGCACGTTCTGTACTAGTCTGTACTGTTTGTCGAATCTGACTTGAAGGAATTCGCACGAAACAGTCAGAAACGTTAGATATGCGTTTATTCATTGCCTTACTCACTGCCTTTTCCGCAGCAGTTTCAATAGCCTGCTATAGGTTTGAGTCCATAGTGGAAGTGTAGCGCACTGTAATGTCAGAGTATCCAAAAGCCTGGTCGCTAACTATGTCAATGGCTTCCCTTCTAGAACAGTGGCGGCGGTCAATAACTTCTAGGATTTGAACATCCTGAGAACGAGTGGAGCAGTCAGAGTGGTCGGCGCAGTGACTCCCACCACAGAGATAACACTTTTCCGCTGTTGCAGTACACTTGCTTGAAGAATGACTCTCTTCACAGGAGCGACAACGAATGTGGAATTTACATCCTCACACCCTTTGGCTGAATCTCCAGCAGTTTTTGCACCGAATCGGACGGAGGGGTTCTTCGCGAAAGATGAATGGCAATAACTCTCTTTTTTATGGGCATGTTGTGCCCTCAAATGTCGCGGTTACAGATTCGGCAGGTACCATCTCGTTGTTGACAAGGTGATTACATGTGTAAATCAATATTACACCTGCTACATAGAGCCTGTCTATAGTCTCAGCTGGACTCAACTTGGAGTCGACTTCCTGAACATAGCCTTTGGTACATGCAAGGGGAGGTGGAATGAAAGCACTCAGCGGGGTAGCTGAAAACGAAATACACTTGAGAAGATCCTGCACGCAGGTCTGATCCGGCGACCTACACACAATACCTCCTCGCCAAAATGGGCGCACATCTGTGATGGTCTGGAAATGATTTGAAGTTGTCGTAAGTTCCTTTTAAACCGCCTGAGGGTTTGTAAGTCTGAAGGAGTCTCCATTTGTAGCTACCAGTGCCACCGGACTGCTGTCTATTCCACTGCGGAAAAAGGAGTCTAGCGGTAATTCATTGGACGGCAGGGACGCTGACCAGGTGGATCGCGCCTGGCCAGGAGAAGTAGTCGAAATGAGCAATAGAGATATGGTTAGAGTCATAAACAGATAAACTATAGAATAGGACTCTAAGACAGAAAGTTGAAACCACTTAATCCTCAACCAAGAACACCTCAGCAGGTTGAGCATGGGCAATCTTGAAGGCGAGACTAGAACGGTCTTGCGAAGGATCTTGCCACGACAGAAAAGCACCGAACACGCCAAGTCATCACAAAAGCTTGTTCTTGTTCTTGTTCTAACTGTGACGCATACTTCAGCCATAATTTATCATCGTTGTCAGCCACAGCATGGACAATTCACACAAAATTCCTTGCAAATGTTTAGTGGATACCACGCTTCTGAGAAGAATGACAAAAAATGGCATTGAAGAATGACGGCCTAGTACGCAAAAGTTTATTATTAAGGCCCTTGTGGGTACTACGTCAGAGTGCTTGCAGTGGTTACCTAATGAGTGCTTTGAAAAGGCTCTGAAAGGCCGCTTACCTAGCTTTCGCTGTGACTGTGCTACGCCTACCGCGCCGGCCTGGGGTTTTTTAGGAGCGAAGCTCCTTATAGCGGCACCCATTCGTTCCTCGTAGTCGTAGTAGTAGTGTGTAATCAGTCCTACATTTTGATCTCCAAGGTGGTGCCGGTGGGAGATTTCTTCTGTGCGTTGTTGAGCGATAAAAAAATTCGCAGCGTGCACGTTAACTAAAAGCCGAATTCTCCTGTCTCTCATTCCCTCTTAGCAGCCATTGACACGTACATTGAGCATTATCTGACAAAAAAGGGTTGCTACGTCATACTCGCTGGGTGTAACCTTCTTGGTTTTAGAAACGTTTTGTGAGCGTTGGGCCACAGTGCTATGTATACAGTGAACTAGTATATGCCATGAATTTGAGGTGGTTAATGGTGGGAATTAGACACGAAGCGCAAGCCGTAAAATTGTGCGCGTGCCTCCTCTCGTTCATTCCTTGAAATGTCCGCTGAATGCGGTGCTTTTCTATGAGGAATATATGATGAAAAGATGCGAGATGGTGGTACTTGGAATGTTGAATAGTTGGATAAACGGACACAGACAGATGCATAGACGGACGCACCGATGGCTACACGGACGCATGGACGGACGCAGGAGCGGATGTATGGACGAACGCAGGGACGGACGCATGAACAGACGCACGCACGGATGGGTGGATGAACGCACGGGCAACCACACAGACGAACGCATGTACGGACGGAAGCAAGAACGAATGGATGGACGGATGCTTCGCCCCACTCTCCATAATCACTCCGTGGATATGCTGCCATTTTTTGCGCTACCTTTATGCCGCCTGTATGAGAGCACTTATAATTGCGATGCCTCAGCAATAGAACCGCATGCGCTTAAAACTTATTGTACTTTGAAATCTGCAGGCTTTACAGTATGGATGGCACTGGCAAAAACAATATGACATCCCTATCAACAGCCGTGCCGCGTTTTACGCTCACAGGTTAAATTCGCTTAAAAAGGTTGCATTTTTTTTTTCCTTTCACGAAACTGGCGCTTCTTGTCATTGTAACGTCGTTTCGAGAATCTTTCCGTCAAGACGCACAAGCAGGATACAGAGAGGAGGGTGCAGGCGGTCACCATGCGTCTACACCAAGTCTAGGCTGAACGTCGCCGGTTCTGCAATGACCAGCCCTACCGCGGTGGTCTAGTTGCTAAAGTACTCGGCTGCTGACCTGCAGGTTGCGGAATCGAATCCCCGCTGCGGCAGCTGCATTTCTGATGGCGGCGGAAATGTTGTAGGCCCATGTGCTCAGATTGGGTGCACGTCAAATAATCCCAGGTGGTCGAAATTTTCGGAGCCCTCCACTACGGCGTCTCTCATAATCATATTGTGGTTTTGGGACGTTAAAACCCTCTTATCATCAATCACAAATCTGCAATGACCACTAACTGGTTACAGGCACGTGTCGGTCCCTTATGGTTGCCCATTCGCTCTGTGAATTTTACGGTGTCCAGCGGGTACGTTGGGCAGTGTAAGAACGAACATTGATACGTCTTGCTTGTTCAAGAAGCGCGCAACACGTGTTCAGAGCTTGATTTACCTGGTATGAAACAGTGCGGTGTCACATAGCAGTGACAATTTGCACTTTTTCTTCCTTTAGTAGCCTAACTGAAGCGGACATTTAGTTTTCATCAGAAAGACGCCGTTATAATACGTACATGTGCGAACCTTGATTTAGATGCAGCCGAGAGTACATTATGTGAACACGACACTGCTATTGCCATTGTGCTATAAAGATAATCAGATGACGAAAAAGAAGGCGATGACAACTCAGGCAATTTACCTGTAATAGACGGGGGGAGTGAATGTTTATTGACTAATCCAAGCGTTTATTCTGACAAACTTACTTCTCGCGTACCTTATTTTAATGACTTACAAAGGCATAAAGGTATTTAGAGCGTAAGTGCAATTGTGTTGAACACCTCGTAAATATCCCTACGCAATAGGACAGTAAAGTTATGAGTCAGAATTGTAGAGCAAAACAATTCAACGAGGATCATTAGCCCAGTTTCCCGCCATACAAATCTGAAAAATTAGAAATGCAACAAGGCCTCTATATTTCTCAAATCGATATAGTTAGCACCGAGACAAACACATGCCATAATGAAAAAGGTAATACAGCCACAGAAGAATTGATAACTCCTTACATATACCTGTCAGAAAAATGCAGCAGTTGTCATGCTTTCTTCGTATTGTTATGGATGTGATGGGTTTATTTACACTGAAAAAATGTCAGCGCTTCACCGTCACTGCCGAATCACCATTTCTCGAGGACGTCCAATCTCTTCTTCTTCCTCGCTCTTTCAGTCCGCATTACATTTTTCTCCGGGCCAGACGAAGCTCACCGAGCGAGTACAAGCGATCGGTTGTTGTAGGGCTTCAATCGGGCAATGTGCACAATTTGCGTCTTGCGCGAACGCGGATTCTGAGCTGTCACTTTCGCGACAGCGTAAGTGATGTCACTTAGACACTGAGTAATGACGAATGGTCCTGAGTACTTTGTAAGAGACTTTTGGCAAAGTCCCTTCTTTCGAACAGGCGCCCACAACCAGACCAAATCACCTGTAGCGAAAGTCACGGGTGGGTGTTTTGCGTCGTAACGGTCTTTCGCGCGAGCGTGGGCGGAAAGAGTTCAGAGCCGAGCAAGTCGGCGAGCTTCTTTGGCGCGACAGAAAGTCGGAGCGACACTGGCGTTTTCGTTTGTCGAAAAAGGAAGTATGGTGTCAAGAAAACTTTGGGTATGACCAGCATAGAGAAGAAAGAAAGGCGTATAACCCGTGACTTCATGTTTCGCGGTAATAAAGGCGTATGTAACAAAAGGTAATACGGCATCCCAGTTCTCATGATCCACTGCGACGTACATTGAAAGAATGTTGATGATGGTACAATTGGTGCGCTCAGTGAGGCCGTTGGTCTGAGGGTGGTATGGCGTGAAATGGTGATACTGACACCCACAAAGCCGTAGCAACTCTTCGACAAGGTCAGTGGTAAACTGTAGGCCGCGATCAATTATCACTACACGAGGAGCCCCGTGACGAAGTATGATCGAGTGTAGAATAAACCATGACACATCAGAAGATGTGGCTGAAGCAACCGCCATCGTTTCAATATACCACGTCAGGTAATCTACGCACACAATAATCCAGCGGCGGCCGGTGGTAGACTTAGGGAAAGGGCCCAGTGAATCTGTGCTGAGGTTTTCGAATGGTGATGTCGGTGTCTTAACCGGCTGCAGTGGGCCGGCCAATCGTGTGGTAGGTTGTTTGTGGCGTTGGCAGACATCACAACTTGCGACGTAGTGCTTGGTGGTCTTCCAGAGTCGAGGCCAGTGAAAACGTTGTCGGATACGGTGAAGCGTTCGGGAATATCCAAGGTGCCCAGACGTGATGTCATCGTGCATGGCTTGGAATACCGCAAGACACAGGCATTCTGGCACGACGAGGAGTAGTGTGGAGCCATGGCTTGAGTAATTCCAGAGCAGTCTAGCCAGCAGCAGCATCGAGCAGTACATAATCACTTCCTTTGCCTCGTGCAGCACTCCAACAAGTGACGGCGAGTCCACGGCGGTACCCGCTCGTGATATTGCCGGGGACTTCCGACTTCGCTGCCACTTGACTACACGTGCCGAAACTGTGACGTGCGCCCCTCACCTGGCCATCGAAAGTTACGCCCCCCGCTTGAACTACTGACGTCACCATAATGTTATAAAACCGCTGCCCACAGCAGACGGCTCGTCATTCCAGAGCAGTCTAGGCAGCAGCAGCATCGAGCAGTACATAATCACTTCCTTTGCCTCGTGCAGGTACGTGCTCTGGCCTTGGCCACTTTGAATTTTTAAAATTAGGCTTCTAGACTGCTCTGTGAAGAAGTGTGATTATTTTGAACATGTCCAAAAAACAGCCTTCAACTGTGAAAGAACTGGCAAGGGCTCTTGCTGATTTCAGTGCTAGAATTAGTGACAACCATGACGATCTAAAAAAGGACCTGAAGAAAATAATTGAGCAGGAAATTTAACCCGTCAAGGAGGGAATGAATTTTATAAATAAGAGGTTCGAGGAATTCAACACCGAGGCTACTAACAATGAGGAAGGAGCTTACCACTGTGAGGGCTGAGAATACCGAGATAAAAAAAGATAATGACCGCCTCTCAAAGAAGTTAAACGAGGTGAAAAAGGATCTGACTATGTTAGAACAGTACAGTCGAAGTAATAACCTTGAAATCGAGGGAATCCCGATGACCTCATCGGAAAACCTAGTTTCAACAATGAAAACGATATGTAGCTGTGTAAACGTAGACATAAAAGAATCGGACATTGATGTCATTCACCGCGCACCTTCAAGACGTGAGAAGACACAGAACATAGTAGTGAAATTCGCTACAAGGACTGTAAGAAAGAATGTCTTGAAGGCGGCAAGAAAATTGAGACTTAACACTTCAGTGTTGGGTTTTGAAGGCAAAAACAGCCCAGTTTACATCAATGAGCACCTTAGCCCTGCCAACAAGGTACTTCTGGGATACGCCCTGAAGACTAAACGTGAAAAAAAGTCGAAGTACACTTAGGTGTCACAGGGGAAAATTTTGATGAGGAAGACAAAGAACTCGCGCGTGACCCACATCACGTGTGCTAATGACCTTGCTCAAGTTATCTAAAATATTGTTGAGTGACCTCAACCACGCACTACCTAATTATTTACAATGGCTCTGACTATCCCCCAAGTTGAAAACGCATGGCAAGAGCAAGATAATTTCTCAATTTTGCATTGCAATCTTCGTAGCATTAGAAAGAACTTAGATAACCTACTAGTATATTTGACCCAACACAAATTCACATACGATATAATTGCCGTAACGGAAACATGGATTGAAGAAGGCGAGACCGCTACTTTACCTGGTTACAATGTGGCATCTATGCCTCGCTCGAGTTCATCCCGTGGCGGAGGCGTTGCGTTGTTTATTAAAAATGAAATTGATTTTGACATTCTTTCTAAAAACTCTGTATGGACTCGCTCGGCCGAAATGATATTTGTTCAGATTAAGCTTGGAATCACAGTGGGCGTCGTCTATCGCCCACCTTTTTCAGCGGTCAAATAATTTATCTGCGCTATGGAATACTTGATGACATCTCTGATAGCCTCTCAAGTCCCAGTTGTTGCATGCGGAGACTTCAATATTAATTTGCAGAAAGATAGATCTGATTATTTATTTTTACTCGAGTCACTTAACCTTGAAAATGTTATTTCAATTGCGAGTCGTGTCACTGACCATTCTGAATTTATTATTAATCACATGTTATGTCCCGCCGAATGGGACGTGTGTGCTGGGGTTTATGACGTAAGCGTTACTGATCATAATCCAACACATCTGTTTATTCTATGTAAATACCTATCGAAGGTCGGTGCGTCACGATTTCAGCGTTTGGCATATGTGGAATATGTTCAATTGAACCGATTGCTTCAGGATGTTGACTTTGAGAGCATATATGATAACGCCATAGAAAAGGAATGTGCAAACTTCCTGGAGTCGATAAGCAATTTGATTAGGCAGTCGACACGTGAACGTACGCGTCGTAACTAAAGTCACGCCATTTGTCCATGGATGACTAACGACCTCTTAGAAATATTGGAATTAAAGAATTCATACTGTAATAAGTAGAAAAACAATAGAAGCAACACATATTACCGCGAAAGCTTCAAGTTATATAGGAATAAATCAGTTACTATGCAACGTAAATTGAAGAGGGAGTATTATACAAACAGTATTACACGGAATGGGAGCAATGCAAAGAAGGTGTGACAAGTAGTCAGAGATGTTACAGGCATAGGCCAGACAAAACGCATTCTTCCAGATAACATCTCCTCAAAGGTTGCAGAAGATTTCAATGCATATTTCACTGGTATTGGCGCTAACCTTGCTTCACAGTTTTGCTCATCGATATCTGCTCCTTCTCTCCCCAAATTAATTGATAATGATTTCAACCTTGCAGCTGTCACAACAGATGAAATCAAATCTGTCGTGGCTAAGATGCCGGTCAATAAAGCCACTGGTGATGATAGAATACCAGTTAAGGTTATTAAAGATAACATTAACCTTCTTTGCATTCCGATATGTCATATTTTCAACCATGCAATTACCTGTCGTACATATCTTTCTAGCTTGAAAAACGCCAAAGTAATTCCTGTTTTCAAAATCAGGGGACTCAAAAAACCATGAAAACTACTGACCGAGTTTGGTTCTAAGCTGTCTTAATACACTTTTCGAGAAGATAATTGTCCTTCAATTAAAACGCTTTCTGGTTGACAACGACATCATATGCCCACAACAGCACGGATTCGTTCCCGCTAGGTCTACTGCTTCAGCCATTCTAACCCTCTCGCACAATATAATCACCGCGCTCCACAACGGTGAAATCGCAGTAGCAGTCTTCCTAGATATTAAAAAGGCATTTGATACAGTTCCCCATGACATACTATTACAAAAACTTGAAAGTTACGGCTTCAGTGACAGTTCACCCCAGTTCTTCTCAAGCTACTTGTCCTCGCGCAAACAAAAAGTGGTGATTAACAATAACGAATCAGCATACAGCACAATAGTGTGTGGAGTTCCCCAGGGATCCGTATTAGGCCCGGTACTTTTTTCTCTGTACATAAATGATTTCCCCAAAGCAATAGTGTACTCAAAAGCATTAATGTACGCGGACAATACCGCCATAGTATTCACAGGAGATAGTCTCTCAACACTGCAAGCTAACATAATGTCTGAATTGACACACGTAAGCAACTGGTTTATACAGAATAAATTGACACTACATTCGGGGAAAACGAAGTATGTTGTTTTTTGATCAAGGCGAGAGGATATTGAAGCGGCGTCTATGCAACTTTAGCTGAACAAAACTCCTATCGAACAAGTGGTTTCTTTTAAATATTTAGGAGTGTTTTTTACCAGCACCTTCACTGGGAAGAACAACAAATTCATAGTGTTTGTAGAAAGGTGCTCATGGTTGTTATACCTTAATCAAAGCACGCGAATGCTTTCCTCCCAGCGTGCTTTGAACATTGTATTTTTCCTTCTGTCATTCACATATCAGTTACTGTATTGAATTGTGGGGTGTAACGTATACGACAAACCTAGAGCCATTACTACGACTACAAAAGAGAGCCCTAAGCATAATAGGTGGAAACCATGGAAATTCATATAAAACTACATTTCAGGAACAACAATTCTTATCAGTTTGGGCACTTTGCGATTATAAGGTTGCCCTTTTTGTTCAGAAAATTATAGGCACTAGCTTTCCCCTCTCCTCCACTCTATTTACAGTACCATTGCGAAACACTAGACACGCATCGAATGGCAATTTTAACTTACCTACAAGCTAGAACTTATATGGAAAACGCTTATTGGAATTTCATGGGACTAAAATTTGGAACCGACTACCCTTAGAAGTTAAAGTGGCAAGAAATTTTAAGCACAGCGTGAAATTATTTTGCTTGCAGCATCAAGACATATTAATAGGTTTTTTTCCACTTTCTCCTGCGCTAATTAGTGCTTTTACCTAGTCACTTATTATATATGACGATGATGATGGAACAAACTATATTTGGGTATGTTGTGAAAATGCATATATGTACACGCGCTTATGTATGTAGTATGTATGCGCATATGTGAATAGTTATATGTATAAATAATTGTATATATGTGTTTATTGCTAAATATGCTCTACTAAGCTGCTTTTATGTACTCCGATATAGACCAATCACTAGCCAATGTAGGCTAATGGTCCACATATCTTGTAATCTTTTCTTTGGTTTGTAATAAAAATCAGATTGATTGATAAAAATAATTCTTGTGATATAGTAGGGCGTCTTCAATCACGAATGGCGTGGTGCGTTTAGAGCTACGAGCCACATAAATCATTGGTTTCAGCTAAGGGTCACGCTGTTGCTCTTGACGGAAGACGTCCAAATTTGGGAAGTTGGATGAGATTCTGGCTTGGTGGTTGTCGAAATAATCATCATCAGCATCCACAGTCAAAGATGGAAGACGAGATAAGCAGTCGGCATCTGCGTGGCATCGACCGCTCTTGTAGGTCACAGAATAGTTATATTCTTGAAGCCGTAAGGCCCAGCGAGCCAACCGACCAGCTGGGTCACGTAGTCCGACAAGCCAACAAAGCGAATGATGATCTGTGACGATCTTGAACTGCCGGCCATACAAATAAGGTGTGAACTTTTGGACGGCGAAAACAACTGCAAGACATTCCAGTTCGATGACCGTATAATTCCTTTCCGCCTTAGTCAAAGTACGACTTGCATACGCCACGACGTGCTGGCGGCTGTCGTGATATTGAACTAGCAGGGCACCAACACCGATACCACTAGCATCTGTATGCAGTACCGTGAGTGCCTCCGGGTCAAAATGGCGCAAGAGGGGCCCGGAAGTAAGCAAATACTTCAGCTGCTCGAAAGCAGCCTCACACTCAACGGTCTATCGGAATGGGGCGTTTTCGCGGAGCTATTCTGTCAGGGGATGAGCCAGCTGGGCGAAGTCTTTGATAAACCGACGAAAATAAGAACACAGGCCCACGAAGCTACGGAGATCCTTCACAGACGTCGGTTGCTTGAAGTCTCGGACAGCACTGATTTTGTGCGGGTCTAGTCGTATACCGTCCCTGTCGACTAGATATCCAAGCACAAGGGCTTGACGCTCACCAAAATGACACTTCTTTGCGTTTAAAACGAGACCAGCTTGTTTGACGCAATCTAGAACAACGCTAAGACGATGGTTGTGCTCGTGGAATGTCTTGCCAAAAATAATTACATCATCGAGATAACACACACATATCTCCCATTGAGGCCGCGAAGGATGGAGTCCATGAATCGCTTGAAGGTAGCTTTGGCATTGCATAAGCCAAACGGCATAACGTTGAATTCAAATAACCCATCCGGCGTGACAAAAGCAGTCTTCTCTTTGTCAGACGGATGCATTGGTATTTGCCAGTATCCAGACCTTACGTCGACGGACGAAAAGTATGCGGCTGAGTGCAGACAATCAACAGCATCGTCGATGCGTGGTCGCGGATACACGTCTTTCTTTGTGACTGCGTTGAGACGGCGGTAGTCTACACAAAATCGCCAAGAGTTGTCTTTCTTTTTTACCAATATAACAGGAGCTGCCCAGGGACTGCTTGACTCTTGAATAACGCCTTTCTGCAGCATGTTATTGACCTGACCGGCGATCACTTGCCTCTCTGACGGGGATACGCGATAGGGTTTCTGGCGTATCGATGTAGCATCTCCCGTGTTGATGCGGTGGTGCATACGGGATTCGGGCAACATGGAACAACGCTTGTTTCGAGCGAAATCAGAGACTCCAGCGTAGCGTGTAAGTACCTTCTTAAGGACACTCTGCTCGGAAGAAGGCAACGACTTATTGATCATACGTTTTATCTCGTCTGAGTAGTTGGGCGCAGTCTGACTGATGGCTGGGGACTTTGAGACCATTCTGATGTCAATTGTGGCCTGCTCCTCGAACGTTCCCAGTTTGAATCTGGCTGGTAGAACAACAAGCTCTGAGGCTGCGTTGAGCGCCCACAAGCAAGCATCTCCGTCGATGACTGTAAGGACAGACCGTGGGACAAGCACATTCTTCTTGATGGCGTTTGCGTGATCAGGCTCCACAACTCCAGTGCAGGGTCCTGAGCGGACATGAGAAGAGCATACGGGTACAAACACTGCTGTCCGACCAGGGATCGTCACATCTTCAGACAACGAAAGAGCATCGATGGGCAGAGTCGGAAAATCGTCAACTATTGCAGCGGGCAACGTACTTTGTAGAAGAGTCTCTCCAGTTCCACAGTCAAGCGTAGCGCCCCATTATTGAAGGAGGTCTATCCCTAAAATGACGTCATGAGTTGCGCGAGCCAGTACAGTGAATTCAACTTGGAAATTTTGTCCACCAATCGTGAGAACAACTGAACGAATACCAACAGGGCATAACGCTTCGCCTCCAACTCCACAAAAGTTTTTTTACGATTCCACGCGAACATAACTTTTTGACCCAAAAAACTATGTTTGAAACGAAGGCTCATAACCGAAACAGCAGCACCAGTTTATACAAGAGCAAGAGTATCTACACCATCGATACACACACGCACTTTGTTCATCAACATCACAGCAGATTGAGGAATCGGCGAAACTGACCATCCCGCGACCGCACCTTCATCGGTCGCACCAGTTAGTTTCCCAGCCGATGCGGGGAAGGTGACCGACGACGCGGAGATGGTGACCGGCGGGACCGTGTCGGAGGTGGCGTCAGGCTTCGCTCGGAGGTGGAGGACTCGCTGAGAAATTCGTTAGGCCATTGCTGTCGAGGACGGTGGTCGGCCGGGTGAGAGGTCCAGGTTTCGTGCATACGAGGTGGGTGCGTCGAAAAACGTCGCGGCACAGGCGTTTCGTACATACGAGCCGGATACGTCAAAGAACGTGGCGGTGCAGGCAGCCGTCTGGGAGTATCTACACCATCTATACACACACGCACTTTGTTCATCAACATCACAGCAGAGGGAGGAATCGGCGAAACTGCCGTCCCGTGACCGCACCTTCATCGGTCGCACCAGTTAGTTTCCCAGCCGATGCGGGGAAGGTGACCGACGACGCGGAGACAGTGACCGGCGGGACCGTGTCGGAGGCGGCGTCAGGCTTCGCTCGGAGGTGGAGAACTCGCTGCAAAATTCGTTAGGCCATTGCTGTCGGGGACGGTGGTCGGCCGGGTGAGAGGTCCAGGTTTCGTGCATACAAGGCGGGTGCGTCGAAAGACGTGGCGGCACAGGCGTTTCGTACATACGAGCCGGATACGTCAAAAACGTGGCGGTGCGGGCAGCCGTCTGGGACCGAAGCGCGAAATATGCCCTGGGAGACCACATGTGTAGCAAACGGGGACTTGTCGGCTTACATTAGCAGGAGCAGAGGTGGCAGAAGTACGCGGAGACGGGTCGTGCTCAGCAGGAACATTTTGTGATGACGCATAGTAATCTTCTGGTAGAGGCCTGGTTGACGACGGTCGAAGGTCCGCAGCGGCACGGCGAGATGATGACATCCGGTGGTGGCCACGACCCGACAGGGAAAACGGAAGCCACGGGGTAAAATCTGCAGTTTCTGTGCGTGGTCTGTTTTCGACGTGGTGCTCTCTCATCCAGTAAGGAGGTGGTTCGGGGCACGCGGCGAACGAGCATTGGTGGTGAACATCACCTGCTTAAAGTCGTATGAGCTCTTCTCGAACTACCTGACGTACGAGGAAGGGAATGTCTTCGCATGTGGCGACGTCTTTACTCGCGACAGTGGGAACATTGTCCAAGCGCCCAAACTTGGGTAGAATTCTCCGGGTCTTCAACGCCTCGATTGCATGACACTGCTGCCTGAAAATCGAAGGAGTGTTCAAGTTTTCTTTTGTTATCAAAACATTGTACACGTCCTCGGCGATGCCTTTTAACAAATGACCGACTTTGTCTTCTTCAGACATTTGCGTTGATAATCCCGCAAAGCTTCAATACTTCTTCAATGCAGGTTGTGCACGTCTCGCCGGGCAACTGAGCCCTACGTGACAGCGTTTGCTAAGCTTTGTTTCATGGAACTCGTGTCCCCAAAGCAGGCCTTCAGTTTCTTAACAAATATATCCCAAGTGGGGAGGACATGCTCATGGTTCTCAAACCAAAGCAAGGCTGTCCCGGCAAGGAAGAATACTACATTCACGAGCTTCGCCGGTGCGCCCTATTCGTAGTAGCGGCTCACTCTGTCGAAGTGTTTTAGCCAAGCGTCTACGTCTTCGTCAGTTTTACCTGAGAAAATTCGTGGCTCGGGTGCCCAGCAGTCTGGTTGTCGACGTCGACGGCCACCTTGTGCCGTTTTGGTGGCACTGGTAGATGCAGCAGCGTAGTGCGTCAATGGGATTGCTGTGTCGTCGCTTATGCTGATGTTGTCCGGGGATAGGCTAGCTAAGAGTCTGCTTCTTCGAAGAACTTCTGCTGCAGGGTCCAGGATGGCAAATTACCCAGCACCGCTCCACCAAAGCTCTTACGGATGTGATGAGTTTATTTACACTGAAAAAATGTCAGCACTCTGCCATCACTGCCGAATCACCATTGTCCAGAGCGCCTGATCTCTTCTTCTTCCTCGCTCTTTATGTCCGCGTTACAGTATGTTGGACCAAAATGATGGAGTACAGAAAAAAAAGTATTTTCGTTCAAATCAGCAAGATGATTCTGGTGTTGATTCGTGCTCGTATGCAACAAAAACATGCGCACGCTGGAGTCCCATGCGCTCTGCCGTCTGCCGCGGTCTCCGCCACCGGCGGAATCTGTGCCCTCTAGTGGTAGTCGTTTGCGCGAAGTGAAACTCATTGGCTTTGCTGGAGAACGCGGTATTGGGCAGCCGGAGAGAAACATGCCCCGCAACCGCCATCTCTGAGACCATGGTCATGCGTCAAGCTAAGAATAAAATACTGGCAGATCCCACGTAGATAGGAATCGATGATATGCCAAGCACGAAAGAGAAAAGTTGATATGTCATTTTTACATCGGCACAACGTTACGAGGTGGAGGTACATGACTTCCGTGTAAAAATTGTGATGTTTCGGTGTGTCATTTACCTTCGTAATCTGTTAACGTCACGTGATACCACATTGAGAATTCGTGGAGCTAGCGAAACGACCACGAGCACGCTATGAGCGTGGTATGTCATGTTCTTACATCACACGTGTATCAGGATTATCATGTTTGCACCAGTCATATACATTCACCATCCACTGACGTCACCAAATACCAAATTTGGTATATGTGGAGCTGCCAAAACGGTTACGCGCACATCATGAAGGGCCCAATATACTCCAATGTAGCGCTGACGCGCGCACACATTGGGCACAGTGACGCTATATTAGCCAAACGCGAGCACTCTATTTTCTGACGCCAGGCGCCACCGGCATGACCAGCGTCCATCGGCGCGGCCCGACAGCAACTGGTGCGAATTGCGACATGCTGCATTTCGCGTCGATGCGTTACGCAGACAACACTACGTCGCCCTCTTTTCATGACAAAGGAACACCGAACGCGCTGAAACGCGCGTGCGTCAAAGTGACGTAGCGTGGTTCGCGCCTGCCACTATGGCCGAACCGGCGGCTGGCGTCGCAATGCTGGCGTGACGCATCGAGATGAACGCCGACGAACACGCGCACCACGTCATGTCGAAACGTATTGTCGCCTTAACTGTGGCATGTGGCCACGTTCTCAGTTGACACACATCTCATGATTATCATGTTTGCGCCAGCCACATACCTTCGTCATCCATTGACGTCACGTAGTGCTAAATTTGGCATGTATGAAGCTAGTGAAACGGCCGCGAGTACATCATGAGTGTCGCAAGTAGTCATGTTATTACATGACACGCATGTCGTAATCCACATCTTCGTATATGCCACTTACCTATGTCGTCCGTTCTCGTCGCGTAATACTGGGTTTGGCATATGTGATGCTAGCAAAACGGCCGCGAGCGCATCATGAGCGCAGTATGTAGTCATGTTACATAACACGCATCTCATATTTATTATATGTTTGCACTAGTATCATACCTTTGTCGTCCATTCACGTCCCTTAATACCAAATTTTGTATAAGTGAAGCTAGCAAAGTGGCCACCAGCGCATCATTAGCATGGCGTGTAGTCATGTTGCTACATGACACGCATCTCATGATAATCTTGTTTGCAACAGTCACATTTCTTTGACATCCATTCCAGTCCCGTAATACCAAATTTGGTATATGCGACGCTAGCGAAATAGCCGCGAGCGCGTTATGAGCTTGGCATGTAGTCATGTTCTTACATGACACGCATGCCATAATTTTCATGTTAGGGTCTATCGCTTGTTTTCACCATGCAATCATATCATACCATACCAGTTTTGCAACATGCCATGTGAATGAAACAACCGCAAGCACTGCAGGAACATGAAATGTTAATCATGACATTCATGACATCGATATTATGATTTTCGTGTTATGACTAGTCAAACATGTTCTTCATACAGCCATGTTATGCCTACTAAGTTTGGTATCGATACCATTATCGAAACAGCCATGAGAGCTAAAAGTCATAAGTGGCTAGATAGCTAGATACCCTCAAAGTCGCCGAAGTTCGCTAAGAAAGTTTTTGCATTTTAAAGTGAAGTGTACCACTGTCCATTCGATTATGCGCGTCAAACTGCGCCTGCTCTATACTAAGACGTGAGAGAGAACAAGTTTATTTAAAAATAAAGAACCCCACTCCGGGTCTACCAAAATAAAAACCTATCCGTCAGACAGGCCTAGAGGTTGCAAATGCTGGAGCAGTGTCTTCATGATGACCGGGGAGGAGTGCGCCAGCCATTCCTCCAGGGTCGCAAGTGTTAAGGTTTATAGGTATGTGCTTGAGGCTCTCGCCCAAGGCTGCGCGACCACCCGGATAATCCCACAGAACGTGAGCACTATCCGGGAAGCCGCCACATGCCATGCAAGCAGGAAACCCGTGTTCTCCTTGTTTGTAGTGTTGAATGTGTGGTGTCATAAAAGAGTGAGTTTGGGCACGCCTTATCAGGGATGCCTTGCGTCTTGTCAAATGAGGGGGATGAGAATAAACCCTGCGATTATTGCGCATCTGATCTAATCGTTCGCGCCTCTCTAAACGTGCCATAGCAAGTAATTCGGTGCGTTTCAGTGAATCTGGCCACCACAGAGGAGGGCCTGGGAGATTTACGCAGTTAACGGCATGTGTGGCTTCATTTCTTCTGATCCCTGAGTGATCAGGTATCCATTGTATACGAACACGTAACGAAGGCTGGTCAGCTGAGTGCTTCGTAAGTTTGTTGTAATGCGCTTCTGGAAGGTCACCTGCCGCGAGGGCTCGACAGGCAGCTTCGCTATCTGTTCGTATCAGTAAATTAGAGGCATTTGGATTGGGCATGGTAACTCCTTCTACTATGGCCATGATTTCTGCAATGCATTGCGTAATAATGTTGTAATGGAAGCCCCATGAAAGTGGTAGTCCATTGGAAGCTATTCCCGTTCAAAAGCCTTCGCTGGTATGAGACGGAGATGCATCCGTGTGCAAGATCCACTCTCCAGTGGTTTCTTGGAGATGTTGTACTCGTGATTTAAGTCGTCCTGTTTGGTTATCTCGATCCATGTGCCGCGGAACTGGTTCGGCGGTGATCTGGTCAAGCGTCGCCTAAGGGGGCCGGGTTGCTCCAAATGCGACAGGTGCAGATATGTCGCCTAATTCACGAAGCAGGGCGTATCCTTGTGCGGAATGTTTGAGGCGCGTGAATTGTGCTCCACGGTGCACTTGGGCCAACTCGTCGAGGTTTGGTAGGATCGCAGTTCCTTGAACTCTATCAGACTTTGCATAATGAGGGGTACCCAGTATCATGCGAGAAATCTAACGAAGCAGAGTATCAAGCTTCGATTTTTGGGTATTGGTGATGTCAATATATGGACATCACCAAAAACCCGCAAGCACTGCAGGAACATGAAATGTTAATCATGACATTCATGACATCCATATTATGATTTTCGTGTTATGACTAGTCAAACATGTTCTTCATACAGCCATGTTATGCCTACTAAGTTTGGTATCATGAAAATGTTCGTCATGAAAATACATGACGCGGGGAATGGCTAAAGCTTGGGTCATGCGCCTGAGTTGGTGTTCTTTGATGCCTCTCAACTTTCGCGCTTTGCGTTTCAAAAGACAGTGTACTTGCTGCAACTGTTGTATTGTATGTCGGAGCCAATTCTTTGACTTGCCGTCATCTTGCAACCAGAAGCTTAGCACTTTAATGCAGGGCTTCCTGAGAATAGGGTCATTCTGTAGGGATATTGTAACGAGTTACCGGTCTTTCTGAGTGTTTGGAAGCTTTCTATTTGTTACGATGATAAACTCTGATTTCGCACTGGAAAGAGTGAGCCCTCTTTCTTCAAGGTATTGAGAAGTCGTGTCAATGGCCGATTGTAGCGTGTGTTGTATTTCTGATGGGGAACCCCTTCCGGCCCAAAAGGTGATGACATCCGCATATATTGTAAACTGAAGGTATTGTATAAATCTGGGTTCCCACGTCAGACCATTGAGAGCGAGGGAAAAGAGTGTCGGTGACAGAATTGATCCTTGCGGAAGGTCTCGTTGGTTGTACCGCGTGCGCGCGTTTGCTTCATTTACGTGCACGGCGAATGTGCGGTCGGTAGGAAAATTTTTAATCTAGTTGTATAGCTTCTGTCCCGGTCGCATCACCCAAAGGCCCTCAAGAACCGCTGCGTGAGTTACGTGGTCAAACGCCCCCTTAATATCAAGGCCAACTAAAGCACGCAGTTGAGAGGTGCTGTGCACGGTGTACACATCCTGCAAACAAGCATCGCATCTTGCGTAGACATGTGTTTTCGGAAACCAATGATGCGCGGGTCAACCGGACAGGCTCTGTCCAGCTGCAAGAGTAGTCGCGTTTGTGCCATGCGCTCCATAGGTTGCCCTGGACACGATGTCAGTGAAATCGGGCGAAAATTCCTAATTTCGTTTGTTGCCTTATTGGGATTGGGGATAGGAATTACAGTGGCCATTTTCCACCCTGCGGGCATATTGCCTGTTTCCCAAGCTTGGTTGATGATGTCGAGAAGAAACTTCAGTTGTGTTTCAGGCAAATTTCTTAACATCTTATTGCTTATGCCTTCCGGGCCTGGCGCTGTCTGCCTTTTACAGGCGTCGACAGCCATTCGCAGCTCTCGCATTGAAAAAGGTCGGTCGAGGTCTGAAGAGGTCTCGTCAGCTAATACCAGAAGAGGAGGTGCGCAAGAGATTGTCGTAGCTGCTGGAAAGAGGTGGTGGGCGATTTCTTTTGCCAAAGTTTGCGAATCAATCCCATTCTTGAGCTGTATTACCTCTAGGTGGCTGTTTCGTTTGGGTTGCCCAAGCGAGGTGCGAAAAAGGGAGCATGCTCTGCTTGTGTGCAAGCTGTTGCCTGCGTGCTCACAAATATCCAGCAAATTGTCGGTGGCTAACTTGTCCGCGTACTCTTGCGCTTCTCGCGTGATCTCTTCTTTGTGGGACTTAAGACGTTTGTCTAGTTTGTTCCGTTTTCATCTCCTAATTAGCCCATGTCTTTTGTCCCAGGGGGTCAGAAGGTGTCGATCAATCTGTGGGTTGTCATCATTGCGGTGAACTGTTTTGGTGGTTTGTCTATGTGCTGTAAGGAGAGAACTGTTCCAATCGTCAAGTGTCGACATTTTTACTTTTGTAGTGACCTTGTGAAAGGCGTCCCAATTTGTAAGCTCCAATGGTATTGAGTAGTACCCCCCCCCCTGGGACCTCTTTTTCGATTATGTAAGGGAA
>WOVY01011984.1:90000-140787 GCA_013436015.1 Rhipicephalus annulatus
TAGGTGGCATCGTTCCAACAACTGCGGCGGGGTAAGGCGGTGCTGCGAGTTGGCACAAAGACAAGGACGGGCAGCATTTCACAGGGTAATGAAAGAGATGCTTCGCATCTAAAAGCATGTGCCCAAGCTTAATGCCCCTCATAAAGGCCTTTAAGTCATACAGTCAGCAGCAAGTTTAAGACGAAAGCTCCGATGCGTCACCTGAACTACACCAACTGATGCCAGCCGCGAAGGCATTGCACAGTAGTTGTTTCACCTTGACTGATTACTACAGCACGCGCCTTTCAGGGCCTGAAGATACTGCCACCTAAGTACAGATACGCGATAACACCCTCCCCCGGCCGCAACAACACCAACAGCGACGAAAAACATTAACTATATAGATGGCCTTGCATTTACACGTTTTTGTATGCTACCCTTTTCTGAATACAAGAAATCTAAATGATACGTAGCTAGCATGATTGTCCTCAAGGCAATACTCCTGATCTAGATGTATTTGAAACAGTACCTTGAATTTGGCAGATAGTTATTTACAGTGCATGCTACTCTTTGATAACGATATGCGTTATTCTGTGTAGAGGAGATGACAAACCGGAGCGAGATAATCTTCCATATTCTAAACTTTCGTAACGTTTCATAATACCGCCTTGGTTCCACATTCAGTGTGAGCCAGTGTTGAAGGACAAGTCTGATCAAGACAGCTTGAACTCGCTCCCCATATCTGCCTATATAGCTTCCTGTGTTTATTTATTAAGCAATACTAACCTTTTGACGGGCAATTCCTTCGCTCAGCCATTTGTGAAAGCGTCATCGCACGTGTTCGGTCTTTTGGAGTGGAGGCGGCGTTCATATGGCGCAATAACACAGAAGCTGCGTGGGAAGATAACATACACATAAGCAGCTGTAATATTATTTGGCCCCACACGGCCTAGAAATCAGCACACCAAACGTCTATGTCTGTTTCTGGTGGTTCTGCTGTAGAAGTACGCAAATAAATATATATATATATATATATATATTTATATATATATATATATATATAAGTACTCTCGAGCACGCTGTCAACGTGGTAAACTTTTGTAGTTGTTTTAAGTATTTAGTCCAGATGACATCATACATGCTGCTCTGGTGCGCACGCAAGGTAACAGTCTTGCTAGTATGAATTCACGAACATATTTTTCCTAAATGTAAAAGCGTTCTCTCTTCGTGCACAAGAAAAACAGCTTCGAAACAACTGCTTTATATTTATACACTTGTTAACCACTTGTATACTTCTGCCCTGTATGCTTGCAGAAAGAATGGTCAGAAGAAACAAAAGCTAGGCTTCCTGAAGGCAAAACTTAAGTAATAGTTTGCCTTACATCTGGAACTAAAACACGAACGATCACTACAAGTGTCATGCTCGCCAACATAAAAATGTTACTTCAAATTAAGAATAGAGCTGGCTTCAAGATACTGAACCTGAATGCCAGAAGCAAGAGACATGAGGTCAAGGATATCGAATCCTTTATTTTAGAACATGAACTTGACATTATGACAATTACGGTGACATGAATTCATATAGATGAATTAGGATTTAGGCAATTACGAACTTTTCTGTCCTGGATAGGAAAGAACAGATGTAGGGTCTAATTCTAAACTCTTCACATTTTAGGGTGCTTTATGAATGCAATGTGCAACATGGTAATTTTTTAGACTTTTGGGTGACCCCCTACTTACCTAGAATAGACTGAACCAACCACTATTCTGGGGCAACATAAATTTTCAATTTTCTTCTTAAACTTTTTTGTTCAGGCCAGGTGGTGAGCGACTGTAAGAGGGTCTGTGCCTGTGCTTCATCTACCCTGCACCTCGTTTCTGAGTATGATCAATAGCTCCTTTTCTGGACTGTGAAACGAGTGATGTTATATGTTATCATAAACTTCTAGTGTTGTCCTAATGTCTTTGGTCCACTCTTTTTAACCATTCAATAAAGTATGTCTTAAAATTTGCTAGAGCTAATCATTTTTGAGCTCACTAATTGTCAGAGGGCTCCTGTGAGCGTTGCTGAGAGTATTATGACCATAGGGAGGGGATACTGTTCTAAAATTAGTAATGTCTTGTACATTATTTCTTCATAAAGCTAGTCTCCAGTAAAAAAATAAATGAACACCTCAAATGAGAAAAGAAATAGTACACTTTGAAAGAAAGAACACAAACGTAAAAACTATAAAGTCATTCTAGCGTTCAGAATCAGCCAGCCATTTGATGTATTCACCAGGATATTTAATTACATGGGAAGGAATCTAAACAAACATTCCTTGGCATGAAAGATCCTCTTTTAGAGAGGTCCCAGATAAGTATTGAACATATATTAGGCCATGAACGAAAGCTGACTCATTGACTAAATCCACAGAGTGCCCTCACATTCAATGTTTCAATAAATACTTTGCATCAGTGTTTAGAGATGATAACGCAATTTCATCAAACATAGAATCACCGTCTCTCACGTGCGTCAAAATTTCTGAACAAAGTTTCTTTAAAGTTTTACTCAATTTCACCTAAAATAACTGGGCCTGATCAGATCCCTAAATATTTTCTGAACGTTGAATAAAATTTCAAATACCTCACTTTAAATTTTAGAGCTTTCGTTCTCCATGGTTCCTCACCCAAGAATTGGAAGGAAGCTCAAGTTATTCCCATTCCTACAAGTGCAAGTAGTGAAATTGTAGCAAACATTTGCCCTGTGTCAATTACTAGCTCTGGTTGAAAGCCACGTGAGCACATAATTTTGAAGCACATAATAAGCCACTGAAATGAACGTAATTCGTCTTCAAACAGTCAACAAGGCTTTCGACAATGTTGATCTACAACATTCCAGCTTTTCGCGCTCTCTTATTTATAGCTGGCACAACATAGTCTGAATTATGATAGTATAATAGAGCCTATAAAATATCATCATCAAACGCCGGAAGAAGAAGAAAGAAGACTGCTGCCTGGAGCGAGCGCACGCTACTTCACGTCTTCCAATAAACCGTATTCGTTCGAAGCAGTCCCTGGTCTCGATCGTCTTAATAATGGTGCCGTGACCAGGATACTACCTCCTCGCCGACAAGAAAGGTCAACCTTCCACGGAGCAGCAGAGAAGAAAACGGCGGAGGAGCAGAGGATCGACCTGGATCGAGCGACGAGACCACGGTGGACAGTACAAGCATCAGAACGAAAGATTGACAAGTAAGGAGTCATTGTTAACCACATCAATACGAGCAAAGAAGTGATAACGAAGAAAAGGAAAGCGCTTCTCTCCCAGATCACGCGACTGATTAACGCAGCCCAGCAGCAAATTAATGATGGAGCTAACCGGGAGCAGCTGCTTACAACGCAGGCGCAGATTAAAGCAATAAGCGACAGTCTCAAGAGCGCAAACGAGCAAATGGAAAAGTTTCTAACAGTAGACAATGCCGAAGCTGAATTCGAAAGTGTCATAGAGTACGACATGAAATTAACGGCGATCTTATCTGCAATAGAAACCAGACTTCGACAGCCTGAACAATCGGATTCAGGCGATAGGACAAGGCAGGTGATGCCCTCAAGTACAGGACAAGAAGCAACGGAACTAGTTAAGCTACCAAAGCTTGAAATGATAAAGTTTGGGGGAAAAACTTTGGAGTGGAACCGCTTTTGGTCTCAGTACGAGTCGGTAGTTCACCTGAGACCGAACATGAGCAAGGGACAGAAGTTCATTTACTTGTTAGCATCACTAACCGGAAAAGCTGCCGCTGCTATTGAAGGACTTCAGTACTCGGCAGAGGAAAATTATGATAACGCAATCAAAATACCTGCAAAAAACGTTCGGCAATCGAGAACATTCCATTGAAATGCACATGAACGAGCTATTATGTTTGGAGAAAGTGAGGTCTGTTCAAAATACCGATGACTTAAATAGGCTAGTACAGATAGTGCAAGTTAACATATTGGCACTCAAGTCACTAAATGTGGAAACCAAGAACTATGCGCCGATGTTATTACCGGTATTGAAAAGAGCAATTCCACCAAAATTATCAGTGCAGTTCAAGTCAAAAGAGGCTATGAGAAACAGCTCAGCTTCAGAAAACGGCGAGCGAAACAACGCAACGGGAAAAGCGTGCGATGAAAAGCTGGACAGGCTTACGTTATTCTTAAGAGAGCAAGCGCTATTGTAGCAGAAGTTGAAGGAACACTCAACAATCGGCCATTGACTTACGCATATGGAGAACCTGACGAGCCAATGCCACTAACGCCGGCAGACATCATAGGTGGACGGCGACAGCTTCAAGACGGACAAACAAGACTATACAACGGTGACATTGAAGACGCATGGCGACGCAGATGCAAACTCGTGCGCGCTTGGTGAAAAAGATGGCATCAAGACTATATCAAGGAAATAGGAGCTACGGTCAAAGCCAAGACACGGCAAGCAAAACCACTCTCACAAGGTGACATCGTGTTGGTTGAGGACAAGGCTCCAAGAACATTTTGGAAAATGTGCCGGATTGAAAAGCTCTACCCTGGGCGAGACGGAATCACAAGAGCTTGTCTCCTTCGCACAGGCAAAAAAGAGCTTCTAATAAGATCGGTGAACCACATATACGCTATGGAAGGTTTGTTCAACTAGCCTGCGAGAGCTTATCACATTTCAACTTGGGCGGGGCGGGAGCCTATAAAATATCATCATCAAACGCCGGAAGAAGAAGAAAGAAGACTGCTGCCTGGAGCGAGCGCGCGCTACTTCACTTCTTCCAATAAACCGTATTCGTTTCGAAGCAGTCCCTGGTCTCGATCGTCTTAATAGAGCTTGGCAACAATGCAAAACGTACACAAAATGATTGGTTAGACATCCACCGTAGCTCATGCAGGCCTTATTTATGTACAATTAATCTCCCGAAAAAATACCTGTTTCTTTCAGGCTCTTTTCAGACGAACACAGTGAAGGAGGCACAGTAGGTTACCAAGTGCAATTGCAAAAAAAATTACAAAAATAAAAATGTTGTGAATAAAGACGTTTGGGGCTAAACCCTCTAAAACTGTAGTTATGACCATTGCTAGAAAGAAAACTTACCTTACATATACTTTTTTATGTAATCATGAGTATAATAGTGTTGAGCATTATGAGTACCTTGCTTTTATTTTCACAAGTAATCTTCGCCGAAGTGATCACATAGGTGAAGTCTGCGTGAAGGCCAACACATCTCCATAGTGACTTAGCTGCCATTCGCCGTTTTCAACACAACATAGTGTTTAGCCTACAAACCGCTTCTTAACCCGAATACAGAATACGCCTAAGTTGTCTGGGGTGCTTTCTCTGTGACAGACTTCGCAAAAGCTGAAAAAAATTCACCATCTAGCAGTCATATTGACAATTCATAATATTGGTGAACAAGTTCCTCATCTCAACTTTCTGCAAAATCAGAGCTACCCACAATTAGGGCTTTAAGTAAATACGACAGTATGAAATATCTTTACTTTATTTGATCACGACTTCTATATAAGATATGCGGATCATTTTGACACCCATTATAGTGAAAAAAACACCGCAGTTTGAAGTTCATTTGTGCTCATTCCTTTTGCATTCATTTTTTTCTTGTATAGCCTCTTCCAATGGGCCATCAAGGAAAAAGATGCTTTGTTTAAAGAAGCTGTATCATGCACATCCGTAAATTTACTCCTGAAGACAGAGCTCATATTCTAGTTTGGTGCTAACAAAGCTTTGTCTTTGCGTAGTCAAGTGCATTTGATTTTATTATCTAATTGAGTTTATTGATGTACTCCATTCTGATCCTTTATGTGAATGTTCTAGTTAGCCGTGTTTGTTACGATCCGATTTTAGAACGATTCTTATGTTTTGTGCAATTTTGTTTCACACTTATAATATTCCTGTGTAAGGAGTGACAGTATCTGTAAATAAATAAGCAAATAAATACGCCGCTTGTTTTTTCCCCGTTAGGCTAAAAATACTATGCAGTGGTGTTGCGTTAATTAGAACGTAGACAAAATAGAAAATAGGCAGTCATCGATTCTTTAATTCTATCCCAACTTTTTCGTGTTCCTCCTTCACTCTCAGTGTTTTTCTGAAAATATTGTTCCAACAACACCACCTTCACGCTCCTTTCTTCTTTCACAGATCACTTAAAGTCTGTTTCACACTTTTTGATGTAGGCTGCTTGAGTAATGTTTGAATATTCAAGATACTTCACAAAGGAAGTTTTTTGAATATGCAGCTTTTATATGAAGCTAAATAACGTCGCAATATGTACTGGCAAAGAAGCACTCACCTTCGTCCATTCCTGCCTTGAGCTCAATTGTCACATTGTCTATTTCGTGTTCATTGAGATCCGTGTACTGCTTGAGCAAACCAGTGAACCAACTCTCGTTGAACTGGCTATCGTTCGGCTTCCATTGGAGCAAAACAGGAGTGGTTGTATTGCTTAACATTATCTGCGAACGAATGCAGTTTTTACGAGACTATTTTTTTGGAAGTGAAGCATAGTAGTACAAATGTATTATCACCACCGTGATTTGACGAAGTCTTTGCAATGCCGCATAGAATCGACAACATATCCAAGAAAGAGCGCTTTTCAATCCCTTGCTGGTCTGAAACAATATGGCACTGCGTACTTCCCTGATCGCATCATGCCATGTGCATAGTCTGCTCTGGAGTCGTGCGAGCTCCATTGAAAACACCAAGAAATGGGTGTTCCGCAAGATCGGTGACTACAAAATAAGTTTGAAAGCTCAAGCGAATAAATTTACTATATTTTGAAACGTAGTCATAATGGCAGAATGACAGACTCGCAAAAAGATTTGTTCGCAGTAGCTCAAAAAATGGAGTGCACGATTGTCTGTGCAACAACCACACATGCACAATGTAAGTACAGACACCAAGAGCAAGAGCGCAAGTTCACAAGTTTTATTGAAAACATCAATATACCCTTTTATCTTCGAGAAACACACATGACACTCGTTGGTTGCCCTGCATATCTACAGGATCAAACTGAGTAAAAGTATTCGCTCACCCTATGCACATGAAAACAACGAAAAAGCAGCCAAAGTCAAACAAGCTTGAAACTGACATCTCGCATCTCCAACAACAATACTACACGTGCTCTTCCAAGTGTCGGATTCCTTACATGAGATTGTGAGGAACGCCTGCTTTTTTTACTTCTCTCCCATATTTCTAACGCGGAAAGCTTCAATTACCTCCCCGTATATTTTTTTTGCCTCTCTGTTGGCAGAATCTTTCTATCTGTCAAAAGTGTGTTGTGCAACCACTCGAGATACAACAATCCACCAAATGTCTTTGAGCTAAATCAGATAACGCGGTGTCATGCGCTCCTTCAACCTGGTGTTTTTACACGTTCCATATTTATCAACATGGTATCCGCCGCAACAGAAAGGAACCTGATAGACCACACCTGCTATACGTGAATGATAACATAGGCTGTGTGTTTATTCAGCGCAGTGAAGGACTGCAGCATTTTCCGTAGTTCTGGGCACAGCTTTCAAAGCTTGTGGAGTACCTAGGTTGTGCCACACCTCGCTGCTACATTCCTCAAGCCGTCGGACAACCTATTACCATATGGGAGCAGCACAAGCTTTTTCAGACCGCTTTGCTACCTTTCAGGGATTATCTTCATACATTTTATCACGGGAATTATTTTCCTACCACCAGTATTAAAAACTTCTGTGGAGATAAAGTTGCCCCAAGCTTGTCTATTTCGTTCTGAAAACAACAACACACCTCGTGCTCACGTGGTCGGAGCAACGAAGGTCTTGAGTACGAATTTGCTAATGCGTCTTTCATTACTTTTGTGTGGACTGATTCAAAATTTGGCAGCGGTTATTGGCTCGAGAACTGTAACGCCGGCACACGTGTTCTACCTTAAGATAATAAGGAGCAGACTCCGGCTACAGAAATTCAAGCGCTAGAGATGCTTTGCTTCATTGTTTGTATGCCGCGGGTGCTGTTCTATTTGGCACATGTGACTACAGTTCACTTCACATTTTTTGACGTAGTATTAATTCTCCATCAAGTAAATTTGCTTTGCCCTTTTCAGTATCCTGACCTGGTTTGTAATAAAAGTAGTACTAAAAATAAAGCACACAATCGACATCTTCCACGTGTTCTCATGCGCATTTTCTACCTATTCAAAAGTTTATCACACAACATCCCCTATGACATGCCGTCTCATTAATTGTAAAGTATTATTAGATACTAGACCTCAACATGTCCTTGTCGACAATCATAATAGCACGTTTTTAGAGCACAATAACTCCTTTACTCAAAATAAGATTGAACTATGGCAATTTCACAGCTCGCTTCTATGGTATTTATCTTTGGAATCACACCCCTTTTCATACCATGTCAAATCATCTCGGTCACTGAAACGTGAAATATGCATTGTTATTTAACCTTTTATTCCTCTAATAATTTTTTTTTCCTCGTCGCTTCTGTGTTTTGTAGTGGTATTTTTGTGTTTCGCATAATGCTTCTAAGGTAAATATATCGTTTTTATTAAAGGTCGTGCTGTTTTGATGGATTTTTTTTATTTTTGGCTTCTTTTGCTGATGTTACCTTTTGAGTACACCCCTAATCAGAGGAGGTCCTTTTGACAGTCTCGTACTTTCGGATTCCTGACTCTTTTGTATGTATTGTGTAACCCTTTTTTGTATATGCAATATAAAGAATAATTTTGAAGTAAAATTGAACTTGCTAGGGTTGCGTAAACATAAAAATTTCTGATATAAATAGTGAAATAGCGCATATTGCAACTTCAGAATATTTTATAAACACTTTTTGAATAATCAGCACCGACTAAAAATTCTCAAAAGTTGTATACGTTAGAGAAGCGAAGGATTTTTTTGTTGTAAGTGTTGTATTACGAAGACAAAAGCAGGTCAAGCTTTTCCAAGACTATCAGAGCTTTACTCATCACGGGACAAAGAAATGCTTGATTTAAACTCCATTGTCGCCTATGCTAATGCGTCCATAATAGTTTGTCGTTTCATGCGACTCATGATTGTAATTGATGAAGTATTTTTTAACATTCATAAGTGAAATTTTGTGAATATTTGTTTGAAGTAATAGTCTGTCGACTCCTATACAAGCCTAATAAATAGCTGCCTTAACATTGCAAAACCAATTTATTACCCCTTCTTAGAAGTCCTATAGGATTTTTATGATGCCTATTTAGTTTTACTTGACTAGGATTTGAATTTTGCCATTTAAACACGCCTGCAACCAACTATGTCTGCACATGCTGCTCTGACGCTAGGCTTAAGCAAGAGAGCACATATGCGAAGAACGCGCTATAACATAGGACATCGCAGCAGGCCTGCCATTCATTTTATGAGCGGCATAGGAAGCTTGTTTGTGTGCTCACACATTCAAAGCCCGTGTGTGTACAGTGATGTTTAGGACGACACAGAATTTTAGCACTAAATTAATGAATATTGCTTTATGTTTCACTCTTCAGCTTACGCCTTACCTCTTATTATTGAAGAGTCTCACAATAATGCAATAACACAACTTCTAACTGATTTAGTATTTCTTGGATAGTTTTTGAGCAGTCTTCTGGAAAACAACGTTCTCCCTCAGGAGAGATCAGTGCTTTCTCTTGATAGGCACTGCAAACTTTTCGAACTTCGTGAGAGGAGTTATCATCATCATCATCATCCGCCTGACTAAGGCCACTACAAGCTAAAAGCCTCTCTCATTGTAATACTATTTTAAGCTAATATTATTGGAAATAGGAGCCTTAGAAGAAACCCAAAAAAGGCAAAACTGCTGGTGAGGATAAGGTAACAATATGCCTGCAGAGAGAAGGCAGAGAAATTGTGACAGAAAAACTCATCACCTTATGAACGAAGTGTATCTTCACAGGAAAGGCAGAGTCTTAGAGAATGTCAACATCATCTTACTCCACAAGACAGGAGACGTCAAGCACTTAGAAAAATACAGGCCGATCATCCTACCGTCCGTTCTCTACAAACTATTCACAAAAATATAGCTAATAAAGTTAAGGCGACATTACAGTTCTATGAACCAAAGAACCAAGAAGAATTTCATATAAACGTACGCACAATAGACCATAATCACACTATCAATTAGGAAATAGAGAGGTTACAGCCTTATAATCACCATTTATGACTTTTTTTTTCTGTGGCACTCGGTGAGTGGCACCTAAACACAGGGTGTATTTACAAAAGTATTAGCGAAGGAGTATTCTGTTCAGGTGTGCAAACACATCGCAGTACAGTTTCTCAAATCATTTTGACGAGAAATAAAATCTGACGACATTAAAAAGACATTCGAGCGTATTACTAGCTAATCAACACAAGTTTTAACAATCATCAGTTGCGTAGCGCTTCCTTTCAAGTTAACATGATTTTTTTGTAGTGCTTATAGGAACGATCACGACAATTTAGTAACGTAACTGGTCAATGGTGGGCCCAGTAGATATTATAACATGGTTATAATAACCCTGACCCTTTTTCTTCAGACACGAGGTATCGCTACTTAAGGTCTAAACTCTCTACATTAAAGCCATTTCCATTTAATAAACACATAGAATCAAGGATTAGGAAAAAATAGGTCGCAATAATGCGAATATTGTACAATGTTCATTATCGAATAAATGTATCGTTTTATTGGTGAATGAAAAATAAAGTTGCTGTACCCAGCCACAAAAGGGAAGATCTCGAAAATATGTATAACGTAGCTGTAGCCGAGTAACTGAGCCAAAATATTCTTGACAATTATCATAGAGTAGCGAGAACATCCCTTTAAAATCGCAGTATTATTTAGGCTGTGCAATTTCTGTGCTTTACATGCCTTTAGCACACGTAATCGCTTTCTTGCACCACCGTATTCTCCAAGTAGTACAGTTTACCTCCATCACGACGTCACTTGGTTCACCCGCAGGCACCTTGTACTCGAGACGTCTTTTGAAGGCAACAAATGGGTGAAACCCATACTGCAACGAGACGTATACCATGAATTCAAGACGAGAGCTGGACAGGTTCGCATAGCGCTCGGTAAAGTCGATGCCCAAGGCACGAATGAACTCCTTGATGTCCTTGGTGTCGTTATTGTAGGTGCCATAAGAAAGCTCCTCACACTTCTTGTACACCAAGCTGGCTGCGTCAATAACAGAGCCTTTTTTGATGCTAGGAGTGTAAAACTTGATCAGAATCCTCAGTTCCTAGTCCACGTAATGTCCAGGCTGCGCATAAAATGATAAACAATATGAATGACGCAGGGCAATGCTACTTCCGAAGCGTCAAATGCTTCACTAGTATGAGGTATCCTGCTTCAACGACCCGATGCTTTGTGCAAGACAGTGTGTATGTTCAATATATGCTCAGTGGAAATCTCCACTAAAACACCCCCGTCTATAAAAAAAGATGCATGGTGGCGCTTCAGCTGCTTATCGGGAAATGATGGTTTTTGTTGTGCTGTGAATGACGAGACGAGGATGACACAAAGAAGACAAAACAGGTGGTTCATAAACTGATTTATTCACATCTTTGGAAGTGTCATATATAGGTAAACAATTAAAAATTGTGGATGGGGTAAGGGCGGGACATATTCATGAAGTCTAAATTGAAATAAAGATAATGCACTGTTACGAAATATGTCATCCACATAGACAAACTTTACTCAACTCAGCGCATGTGGCTTTCAAAAAGTTTATTCCTGCCTGCGCTTAATGTAACAAGGGTGTACTGATGAATTTTAGGGTCGATGCTCCTTATAGCGGCACCCGTTCATTCCTCGTAGTCGTAGTAGTAGTCATAGTGTGTAACCAGTCTTACATTTTGACCTCCAAGGTGGTGCCGTTGAGAGATTTCTTCTGTGCGTTGTTGAACAATAAAAATTCCCAGCGTGCGAGTTCACTAAAAGCCGAATTCTCCTGTCTTTCATTCCCCCTTAGCAGCCATTGGCATGTGCATTGAGCACTATCTGACATGAACGGGTTGCTACGTTACACTCGCTGGGCATAACATTCTTGGTTTTAGAAAGGTTTAGCGAGCGTTGGGCCACAGTGCCATTAATACAGTGAACAAGTATATACCATGAACTCGAGGTGGTTAAATGTGGGAAGTGAACACGAAGCGCAACCCTCAAGAAAGTGTGCGTGTGCCACCTCTCTCGTTTAGTCCTTGGAATGTCTGCTGGATGGCGGTGCATATGCGGAATATATGATGAAAAGATGCGATATGGTGGTACTTGGAGTGTTGAATGAATGAACGAACGCACACATATACAGATGCATGGACGGACTCACAGATGACTGCACCGACGGATGGACGCATGGGCGGACGCAGGGACGAACACACAGATGGACGTGGGTACGCATGAACAGACGCATGCACGAATGGGCAAATGGACGCACGGACGGTCACACAGACGGACGCATGGACGAAGGGAAGCAAGAACGAATGGACGGACGGATGCTTTGCCCCACTCTCCATCATTCACTCCGTGGATATGCTGCCAACTTTTTTCCTTTGCAGCTGGAATGAACAGAGCCGCTTTTGACTCCCTCGTGTCTTTGTGACCCCGATGTGGTCGCAATGTGGTTTTCGCGAAACATCGGCGGGCACAAATGCCGTTTTCCATGCGCCACTGGGTGTCCAACTCCTTGTATTTGCTGGCAAGCGTAATACAGTGCTCTGTTTTATCAGTACATAACAATCTTGTTCACACATTGCGTGAAAGGTTATCAGTGGTTTTTTCAGTGGTTTTTCTTCGATCAGTTATTTTTTTCTGCTTTATGGATGTTTGCCACTGTGGATCGGTGGCTACAGTCCTCTACTGCAAATCCGAAGGTGATGGATTTGCTACCGGCTGTGTTGGTCGCTTTTTGGTGGAGACGAAATGTTTGAGCCAGCAGTAGGGCAGAAACCAACATCTGCGTCCAACCACTCTTTGAAGGCAACGCTTCTCCTTCTTTCAATAAATGAAAACAGTACAGACTGAATAATAATTAGGCACTCCCAAACCATAGTCAATCACGCAATATTCATGCGATCCACACTCGGCGACGAATCTATTCAAGTTCCCGCCGTGGAAGATGACGGCAGCTTTTTTTTTGTAGGTGGGGCGAGGGTGTTTGGTCTTTTTTAAGGCCTTTTTTCTCATTGCTACAAGTATGCTTTGAGAATAGCCACTTACTTCCAGCCTTTAATCTGTGTTGAGGATATAGACTATAGACGATGGGGACAGGATTCTTTGAGCGCTTGTCATGTGCATGCCTCTTTTGATAACTTTAATAGTTCCACTGGAAGCTTACCACTTATATATTTCCTTTGGTGGTGTAATACCAGCTCGTGTTTCGTACTTTAGTTCTGCTCCAAGGAAGTGGAACCTAGATTCCTCTGGCATTTTGAAAGTGAAATCAAGGCATGAATGTTCGGTTTGGAAATATTTCACCATATCTTCGTTGTTACGCGCTACGCCTGGCTTTAGACACACGAAGACAAACAGCATCATTGAGGCAAGTTTATTGCTGTGGTAAGCGCTGTCGGCAGATGAGTTCGTACAGGCAAATAATAAAATTTGCTATTACAATATTATATAGAAAAATGACGCTTATTTATGCAAAAAAGAGTAACGTTAGTGGTGCTTTTGTAGTTGATGACCGACACTTTACGTGCAGCACCAACGAATATGTGCATTGGCGCCTACAGACGGAACAATCTAAAACTTTTGTAAACTGAACTGACTGCCTGAATGCGAAACCTCACAAACAACGTTCATAAGTGCGGCAAGAAATTGAGTTATAACCACCATGTAAGAATAAATCAGATGCTGACATTCGCCGCTTTACGCAAGGAGAGAGCACGGGCAGGTTGTGTTCGCGGATGACTTTGTGCTACGAGCACATTCCGTCGTGCCAATTAAGATGGCGCTACTGTGTGGGGGCCAGGTATTGACGTCGCACTCATTCCGATATTCACGCGCGAAAGAACATCTTCCTTAAAGCTGTGTGTGCATAGAATTTTGTGATTTAGAAACGCGTTGCCTTGTGCCTCTGAGCCTTGCCAGTGCATTTGTTCAGCTCACTCGCGCTTAGTGCTTGAGAGCACGTATACCTCGATGCAGCATATGACTCGAAGTACGCGTCAGCAGCCTTGTCGCTGCCTCAAAATGGGCAAGTGGTGTTTTGTCCCGAATCGAAAGTCGAGGTATCGGACTTGGGCGGAGCTTGTGTCGCTCTTCAAGGCTCCGCGTGAACCAGAGCGCTTGCATAATTGGTGAAGGGCAATTCCAAAGGACACGCAGACTTGGAGCCTGCTGATCATATGTGTGTGAGGCATATCCCCGAAGAAGCGATACCTGACAAATACTGCCACGGGAAATTGCCAATGCTTTGCACAACCCAGACGTTGTGGACGAAGAGAAAGGCTGACGGCACAAATACGAGCGATGAAGCCAGCCGCAATGCACGAGCTGGCCCTGCATGCGCATGATTAACACCACCGAACAGCCAACGCGCGTGAAGAAGATAACAAGAGTGCCCTGACAGAGGCTCGCGAGGACTACAGACCTTCGGTTCTTTTTAATTGCTGCGTGTCATTCACTTTGGGCACAAGCTCGCCCCTTAATAAACAGTGTAAACAGAACATCCTTGTTGTGAGGCTGTTGCATTTGTTACACTTCCTCTCGTAAGTTTCGCTAAGGGTTCCGCCGTCTTCGAGAAATTTCTGACTAATTGTCTATAGTAAGCACACAGACCCAGAAGTCTTCGTACTGGCTTTTTTTCTGCTGGCACTAGAAACCTTGCAACGGTGGCTGTCTTTTCGGGATCAGGGCGAGCACCGTGGGTGATGACGTGTCCAAGGAATCGAAGTTCTTCGAAACCGAACTGGCACTTCTCTAGCTTGATGGTCAAACCTGCTTAACATATTGCTTCTAACACTGACCACAGACGCTTGATATTATCCTCGAATGTAGCGGCGACATCGTCTAGGTACACTAAGCAACACTGCCATTGCAATCCGGAAATTACAGTGTCTATCTTGCGTCGTAATTTTGCCAGCGCATACCAGTTACCATATTTGAGGGAATTCATCAGAATTCGGACCACTTCCCTCTGTGTCAAGGGCATCGGCGACGGAGACAACGAACGCCACCACCATGACTAGCCAAACTGCACCATCTCAGCTCTTAGTCAGCCATAGCCGTCATACCGAAAGTGTTGTATGGTGACCCGTTTGAGGACGCCGAAGACTGGTTGGATCATTTCGAGAGGGTGGCGAACATCAAAAATTGGAACAAAGCAGGCAATTAGCGCAACGTCTACGTCTCATCGGAAGACGCAGCGCGAGCGTGGTACTAACATCACGACCCATAGTTGACGTCCTGGGAAGAGTTTCGGTGGCAGCTACTGTGTACGTATGGCAACAATGATTGCCAGGAAAAAGCAGAAGCAGCTCTTTGTGCACGGAATTACCGCGCAAACAAGACTGTCGCTATAAACATAGAAGACATGTGCCGCCTGTTCAGGCGAGCTGATCTCAACATGACTGAAGACTAGAAGGTGCGTCATCTCATGCATGAGGTAAAGCAGGAGCTGTTCGCGGAACTTGTTCGCAATCCGCCGCGCACTACTGCTGTGTTTCGGTCGGAAACAACAACCATAGTAACTATGCTGCAGCAGAGATCCCGGCAGTGAAATCGTGACATAGCCTGTACATCAGCAGGAGTCTTCTCGGCAAAGGTTATCGATAATCTTGACATTCTGCGGCAGCTGGTCTGGTTGGCTGTAAGGGAGGAACTACGCAAGATGCAGTCACCCGCTTCACTGTAGCTGTCTATTGCGGATCTTGTTCGAGAGGAAATTCAGCAGGCTATACGGGAGCCGCAGAGTGATGCGCCACCGACATGGTGCGCGGTAACTTATTCTGAAGTGCTCAGGTGGCCTGCGGTCTAATGTGCGCCTATCGAGACGCCAAGTACCTATAGCTCCTCCACCACAAAATGTAACAATTGTAGCAGCCTAACAACTAGAATGTTATTCACACTGTTTATTAAGGGGTTAGCGAAGTGGCTTTGAAAAGACGAAAAAGGAAGAAAAAAGCGCAGTTTCGTTACTGCCTCTCAATGGAGGGCACTTCCACAGTTATGCGCAGAGAAGGGGGAATGGTAAATAAAGAGGCAGAAGAGAAGAGGTAAGGGAAGGTTAGAAATGGCATTCGTGCCGCATCACCTAGCGCGCTTCCGAAACCGCTGCGATTATCCGCAACCATCGGGAAAAGCTGCCGGGAAGGCTGGGGAAATGAATCACCGAATAAGAAGAGGATGAGCCGAAATGGCACATAAAATGACGGGTAAAAAGCTCGCGTGAGCACGTAGCGCAAGCACGAGAGGAAAAAAAACAGAATTGTTCAGTTCAACGAGAAGAAGAAAAAAAATCTGTTGAACTAACAGAGTAGTGTCCTGTTGGCCTCAAAGTAATCCAGCCGGTGCACAGAACACTGCCCAGGGCACGCAGCCCGAGCATGGGGGGAAAAGAAGGAAGAGAAAAAAAGGTTCAGTTCAGCAAAAAAATATAAGGAAAAAAATAGAAAGCTTAGCTGAGCTTGTGCCCAAAGTAAACGACTCACAGCAATTCAGAAGAACCGAAGGACGGTAGTCCACGTGAGACTCTGCCTTGAGTGCTCTCGCTATCTTCTTCACGCGCATAGGCTGTTCCGTGGCATCCCGTGCGCATGCAGGGCTAGCTAGTGCATTGCGGCTGGCTTCATCGCTCGTAGTTGTGCCGTCAACGTTTCTCTTCCTTCACGACGTCTGCGTTGTGCGTAGCTTTGGCAATTTTTTTGTGGCAATATTATGCAGAATACAATTAAACGGCCAGTTTCACGCACCAAAGAAACCTACGCTGATTTCGAGTGTTGTGCCTGCTAAATTACCAGGCTGCCAAAAACCCCTGAACGCCCAGCCGAAAACCAGGAAAGCTCCGCGAAAACATGTCTCTACTGTCGACTTCTTGGAAGCGACGGGGACTGAAAAATTCAACTGCATTCGATCTGCCTGACACGACCACTGAATTTATTGCGCGAAAAGACAGCAACTGCAGAGCATGCAATTAAGAATCAACAGGCACGCATGCAAAAGGCAGAGCTTCGACTTCTGCAGCGAAAGGCCTCCTCCACTTTGACAGCAGGTACTTCTCAACGCGACACTGATAGGGTGGGCCTTAGCACGACCGACTCCCTTCCTCGTCACGGCGGAAAAATAGTTTCTTTTTTTAAATTCAGAATAAATGATTTTTATCTGCATCAACTATGCCTTTCAGGCGAAAAAAATAAATGTTTTACAATAACCAGTAAACATAAATAATTTACATACAATTTTTGTGACGCAGCAGTGTTTTCTTTTAGGCCCAAAGCTTCTTGAGCCGTGCGTCGTGCGTCCCCAATGTCTGTAATAGTAGTGGTAGGTAGCCACCACTCGTTTAGTTCTGATGAATATACGATGAAAAGATACGAGACGGCGGTACTTGGAGTGTTGAAGAGATAGACGGACGCACGAGCAGACAGACAGACATACAGACGGACAGACGGACGGACGGACGGACGGACGAATGGACAGACAGACAGACAGACAGACAGATGAACGTATGGACGAATGCGGTCAGTGGACGAACGATTCACGGTTTACCGATAAAATTTTGCGATGCTTCACAACATAATCATTCACTTCATGGATATGCTATGATTTTGTAACGTTCACAGTATTCACGTGATTATAATTTTTTTTCCATGCTTGATGTGATCAAGACACATTTTCTTGTTTTTCGGATGTCTCTAGCTCTCCATCGTCACCGTCTTGCATTATTGCACGCGCACTTCCGACCATGGTACTTACTTACGACACAACACCGTTTATTAACGCGAAGGCCTTGAGTGGCCTTAGATGTTTCATCAAACACCAAATAAGATTGCTGGCGTCGAGCTTCGGTGACGTAAGAGACGAGCTACACAAATTATACTGCTTTAGGTGGTGCACTCGTTTGTACTGTCTGATAACATTTTCATCAAATTGAAGTCCACACGGCCTGCCAAAATAGCGTGAAGTATATATGACTGATGGAACTGGCCCAACAGTACCGGCATAGATGTAGAAGGGATTAACCCCGGGTCAACCTTCAGAAACCAATTAAGTTTTCCTCACCATACCTTGCTGCTTACACTGCCAGAGGCCGAAATAGAATCATCTGCTTAACGCTAACAGCAGCGCAGCCAAGCGTACCTCGTCGATTGGGGACCTTAACAGAACGCGCGCAAGTTTTGTGATACAATTGTTGAAAGCTTTCTGTCAAAGTTTTTTCTTTATTACGCTGAGTAACCAGAACGCGACAGCGATCTCTGCGCCCGCCCGCACACGCGCCCGCACACATGCACTCACATAGACGCACAAGCACGCGCACGCAGACAATCACCTTTACAATAGCTATAGCGTGCCTTTGCCCTCCGGCTACTATTATTAGAGAGATTTGGTAGTGCGGAATGGTGCTACGTACGCATCACGCAAGCGGCTTGCGTTACGTGGCGTCTTTTGCAACTAATCGGCTTTTAGTACGCCGCAGTGCCCACGTACGTAACGAGCGTGAAGCGCGTTGCGCCATCTGGTAGATCAAAATAGAAGCACGTGTTGTTGACAGCCAATGTGAGCCAATCCAATTGTTATAGCCCGATTATGGCCATATTTTAAGCCACAGAGCCGGTCGGTGCTTGCCTTCGATGCCGCCATTTTGCAAAACGAAGTCTCGCGCTGTCGCGAACTTGTTCGAGAGTGGCGCGATCACCTCATACGTACGCACGCACGCATCTCATGCGTGCGTACGTAGCGGCTGCGTACGTAACACGATACGTTGGTTACGTGGCGTCCTTATGCAGCGTACGCAGTACTAAAGCTCTCTATTATTGCAAATACCTCACTGTTTTTCTTACGGACAACGCTGCTTTTTTGCTCTGAACCAAACAAAGATGCTGACGCTGATACCTCCGACACCATAATTTCAACGTAACGAGCTCTTAAGTTCTGTCGCGTTAAACTGGAACCACTCTCCAGGCCAACGTTTGTTCTTGTAAATATGCTAATAAAATTAGGAAATCAGTAAACCACTAATAAAGTTTGGTAATCAGTTGCGATACATCACAGTCACAGTTTAACAGTTCATTTACATTTATGTAGATGTGTATATTGAGGGTAATAAGCAAGGGAGGCTCCGCAGCAATAACTTTCTACACGCGGACTGGAGTCCCTTCCCAGTGATTGCCATGACCCATCCTACATTAGCGCCATGTGTCACTTCAAACGGAAACAAGCTAAGCCTAGGCGGTGAACACAAGCTACTTAACTCAAGCTACACAGGTACTTAAAAAACCATGCCTACTTGAGAAAAGCGCATTTTTGTATCGTGTTTTCCCTCATGAAGGCCAGTCGCCAGCTGAAACGTAGGAAAAATAAAACGTTTTGGCTTTGCCCTTTCTGTACTGCTTGCTATATGTATATATATAAATAAATACATATATAAATATATAAATATATATATATATGTGTGTGTGTGTGTGTGTGTGTGTGTGTGTGTATGTGTGTGTGTCAAAGGATTTAGTCGGCAGAAAGACGACGACCAACTCGCGCCGCTCGATCGAAGCTGTTCGGCTGATTGCTACACTGTTACTTGAAATGATTTTATTACCGTTACAAACTAGTGGAGGAACTGGGTGCAATTCCAACTCGCTAGTTTCAACTCAACCGCTTTAAGCTTCTGCCACCATTTCAGCAATTTGGGAGGGAAACCCTGCATTTCGCCTCAGCCACCGCTTGCTAGGACTACCTCCTGAATTCGGTCGCTTGCGCTCGGCAAGAATGACCACCAGAACGACAAGTCAGACCCAAAAGAGTAACGTAGATCAACTCGCATCCACACCAAGCGCTGTCTACACAGCACGCACCACGAAGCCGTTTCATTGTGATGTATTTGAGGACGTAGATGACTGGCTGTACCACTTCAAGCGGGTAGCAGCCGCCAACAAATGGAACGAGACCAAGGAGCTTCGCTACGTCTATTTCGCACTTGAAGACTATGGTCGCATCTTGTATGAGAACCATGAGCCGTCTATCACGAACTGGCAAGAGTTTCAGCGACAGCTATGCCACGCAATCAGAATTCCCGAAAGGAAAGAAAAGGCAGAGCAGGCTCTGCAGATCCGGGTTCAGAAGCCAAATGAAAACGTGACTGTGTTTGTCAAAGACATGTCATGCTCGTTTAAGTGCGCAGACCTAGGCATGAATGAAACAAAAAAAGTTTGACTCCTCCTGCGGGGTGACAAGAAGAAACTTTTTTCTGGACTCATACGCAAGCCCCGAACCACTGTCGATGAGTTCATCGCGGAAGCTACTACCATTGAACGGGCACTTCAGCAACGCTCTTTACAGTACGACCGACCAGCTTTGTTGTTGCGATGTTACCTTTCACCTGTGGACGGGACTTATCAGCACTCCGCGAGCTTGTGCGGAGCGTGGTCTGCGAGGAGCTCGAAAAAGTCCGTCCTAATTCTGTTAACCTAAGTGCAATAATTCTGGGAGACATTATTCGCAATGAACTCAAGAATGTGACCCAATTATTTCTCCCAATGCGTGCGGAAGCTCCTGATCTGTCTTACGCGGAAGCATTGAGGAGTCCCCAACCTTCTACCGGACGCCGGCCACCGTCTACTTTGTCACCATCGCCTCGTCAATTCGCACTTGCAAATACCTAAGAGAGCACTTTCCAGTATGACATTCAGCGTGAAGTCACCCGAAAATCTGACGTATGGCACACCTCTGACAACAGGCCTCTTTGCTACCACTGCGGCGAAGCGGGCCATCTGTACCGCCAGTGTGCGTATGGCAGGATGGGCCTTCAGAGATTTCACCCTAACGCGCGTCGGCCCAGCAACGGGCAGTGTCCTCTCTATATTCAGCAATACCTAGCTGCACAGCAGCTGTTTTCTCCTGCACAAAGCCACCGGCCACGCTCACCTTCTCCTTGGTGCCTCGGCTCGCCTAGCCGTTACGCCACGTTCTCTGCTGTACGAAACAGGTGCCCAAGTCCTGGCCCACGTCAGGAAAACTGAGGCCAGTGGCCTCTGTTGTCTGAACCGAAAAACATCCTCCACCACGGCACGTTCACGACTCCCATATTTCTGTCACGAATTTTTTTTTGACATGACGCAGCAATTTCCGGCGATATTTCTATAACGGTCGACAATCACTCGACCGCCGCACTCGTGGATACTGGCGCCGGTTACTCCGTTACGAGTGGTGACTTCGCGGCTGCTCTCCAAAAAGTGGTGACACCATGGAACAGTCGGCAGCTGCGTACCACGGGTAGTCAGTCATCCATTGACCCCGGTTGGGAGGCGCACTGCCCGAGTATATATTGGCGCTTCGACCTTCATCGGGACTTTCGTCGTACTGCGGGAATGCTCCAGCCAGGTCATCTTATGATTAGACTTCCTTCGAGAAGATGGGGCTATTATAAATCGCCAAAAAATATCTGGTGACGTTTTCACGTAACGAGCCTTCCCAGTATTGTGACTCGCGTATGATGGCGTTGCGTGTATCCGACGATTCAGTGACAGTACCGCCCCATTCCAGTGTTCTGGTTAACGTGCTGAGTGACATCAACTAAATGGCTCTCGGCGTTGTGGAGGGCAGTGTGTCCCTGTTCTTGTCTCGTCAAGTACGCGCCGCCCGTGGTCTCATAAAATTGACACAAGAGCCTGCGAAAATTCTACCAAAAAATTTCAGTCATGAATACTAGCACTTCATGAGGCAGTGTGTCATCGCTTACTTCAATGAAATCGGGGACTTGAAAGCCAGCTTTTCTCCCACGCAACTCTCTTCCGGTCATCACGACGACAAACAGTCTCCGATTAAGCTTGATGTGAACTGCGCACTGTCGGCTTCACAGCAAGAGAGTCTTCGCTCCCTTGTGCTTTGCTTCAGTGATTGCTTTGCCATGACGTCCAAAACTAAACAGGTCGAAAAGCACAGAATCATAACAGAGCCCAGCGAAAGGCCTAATAAACTTAATGCTTATCGAGTTTCCCGCAAAGAACAAGACGCCATGCGTGACGAAGTACAACAAATGCTTGCTGACGACATCATTCAGCTATCTACAAGCCCATGGACATCGCCGGTTGTGTTGCTGAAAAAGAAAGACGGCACATTGCGTGTCTGTGTTGATTATCGCAAACTGAGCACAGTGACAAAGAAAGACGTTTGTCCACTTCTTCGCATCGACGACTCACTTGACCACTTTAGAAACACCCGATATTTTTCATCCATGGATCTACACAGTGGTTATTGGAAAATTCAGGTTGATGAGCGTGACCGCGAAAAGACCGCCTTCATTACTCCTGACGCGCTATTCGAATATAAAGTGCTTCCTTTCGGACTGTGGTCTGCTCCCCCGACTTTTCAACGTATGATGGACACAGTTTTGTGCGGTCTCAAGTGGCAATCGTGTCTTGTCTATTTAGATGATGTCGTCATTTTTTCATCGACTTTCGAGCAGCCCCTTCAGCGTTTTCGTGTAGTACTTGAGGCGCTACACTCTAAAAAAGAGCGAATAAAAAGGGTGTTTTTGTCTCGCAACAATAATCGTCATCTGTATTGCGTTCCATCCTCGCGCTATCGCCCCGCACGCGGTACAATCCGGTCACGATCGACTTGCCCATTATCAGGCTTACAGTGCAATCTCGATAAGAAAGTGGGCAGCGCCGAGTTTTCAAGAAAGGAAGCGCACGCAAGCCTGATGACGATTGTTGTTGTGGGACAAAAAGACACCCTTTTTACTCGATATTTTTTAGAGTGTAGGAACAGCTGGCCTGTCGCTCAAGCCCGAAAAATGCCCCTTTGGTTACGAGGAGCTCAAGTTTCTCGGCCACGTCGTCAACAGTGACGGAATTCGTCCAGACCCCGCGAGAAACACTCGCTGTCACTGCCTTCCCAACTCCAACGAACAAACACGACGTAATCCGTTTTTAGGGCCTCTGTGCGTACTACCGTCGCTTCGTTCCGAACTTTTTCAAAATAGCAGAACCCTTAAACCAGCTCACGAGAGACAACGTTATTTTTGTGTAGGCCCCACAACATCACGAAGCTTTTTGCGAGCTACGATGGCGTCTAAACACTCCTCCAATCTTGGGTTATTTCGACGAAAATGCCGACACTGAAGTGCATACAGATACAAGTAATGTCGGCCTCAGAGCCGTCCTTGTGCAATGGCAGGAAGGTATCGAGCAAGTGATCGCCTACGCTAGTCGTACTTTATCATCGGCTGAAGCGAACTATTCCACCAAAGAAAAGGAATGCCTAGCTGTCGTGTGGGCCATAGCCAAGTTCCAACCGCATTTGTACGGGCGACCGTTCAAAAGAGTCACCGACCACCATTCCTTGTGCTGGCTTGCAGGCCTCAAAGACCCCTCTGGCCGCCTAGCTTGATGGAGTCTCCACTTACAAGAATTTGAATTTGCGGTGGTTTACAAGTCAGGACGCAAGCACTCCGATGCTGACTGCCTATCACGAGCCCCAGCCGAGTTCATTCCTCCTGACCAAACTGACGACGAAAGTTTCCTCATGGCCGTCACAACCTCCGAATTGGCTCAAGAACAGCGTGATGACACAGAACTTTGCCCGATCATTGACTATCTGGAGGACAAGCTTGAGCAGACAACACAAGCATTCAGGCGCACGATTTCATCAATTTTACTTCGTGACAACGTTCTGCAAAAGCGGAGCTTTGATCCCAATGCTCGAACCACCCTACTGGCGGTACCATCTGTGATGCGAGACGACATCCTTAAGGCGTGCCGTGACGAACCACTTTCTGGGCATTTAGGGTTCACGCGTACTCTGTCACCTATCCGCCTCACGTACTACTGGCCCAAACTGTCCCGTACCGTCAAGCACAACGTCAAAACCTGCCGAGACTGTCAGCATCGCAAAACTCCGCCCGTGAAAGCTGCTGGTCTTTTACACCTTGTGGAGCCACCCCGAGATCAATTTCAACAATTTGGCATGAACTCTCTAGGTTCATTTGAACTTGCTAGGTCCAGTTGCTGGATAATATTTGTGACTGACTATTTAACTCGTTACTGTGAAACACGAGCACTCCAGCGCGGTACGGCAAGCGATGTCATGGATTTCTTCATTCATGCTGCCGTCCTTCGCCATGGTGCACCGGCCGTGGTTCTATCAGATTGAGATACGGCCTTCACTGCCAAACTACTGCAAGAAGTGACGACACTCAGAGGCACCGTACATCGCCAAACGACAGCTTCCATCCACAAGCTAACGGATTAACAGAACAGCTGAATAAGACCATCACAGACACGATTTCCATTCAAGTGGACGTAGAACTGAGAAACTGGGACAGTGACCTCCCTTTCGTAATTTTCGCATATAACACCGCCGCGCACAAAACTACAGGATTTAAACATGTCCGCCTGCTCAGCGGCCGCGAACTTACTACGATGTTAAACGCCGTGCTCCTACCTTACACATTTATGACCACCACCTAAAATGCTGACAAGTATACACAGCACGCCGAAGAAGCTCGACAACTAGCTCGCATGCGCATTAGCTCTCAGCAACAACACAATGCTCATTGGTACAACTTTCGGCACAGAGAAGTCACCTACCAAATCGGAGAAAAAGTATGGCTCTGGAGTCCCATACGCCAACGGGGCCACTCAGACAAGCTCTTGCGTCGTTATTTCAGCCCTTATCATGTTCTTCAGTGCCTCAGCGATGTAAACTACACAGTTATTGCAGAGCCCAACGCGCAGTCCTCTCATCGTGGTGCCCAGCCAGACATCTTCCACGTGGCTAGGAAGAAGCCGTATTACTGACGCTGAAGACTTCCTCTTGCCTTCATACACTTAAGATCATCGAGTCGATACTTTCCGAGAGGGGGAGTAATGACACGAGCATGTAGTGGGTTTGTAGCTGTTGCGTGGCTAATGTCATCATTCCTCTTGGGTGTCGAAGGATTTGGTTGGCATAAAGACAACGACGACGAGCTGAGCTACGACAAACTTGCGCTGCTCGATCGAAGCTGTTTCCCTGTCTGCTACACTGTTGCTTGCACTGATGTTATTACGGTGACAATATATATATATATATATATATATACATATATATATAAACGAAATATAATCTTTTGTAACGAAAGTAATTTCCGACAACCTAGGAAGAGAACAGCGCTTCGATATAGTTATAAGTGCACTTGAAGTTGTAAAAGAATATGTCTACTTCGTACAGGTAGTAACCACGGAGCTGAACCACGATACTGCAGTAACTACAAGAATAAGACGGGGGTGGAGCACATTTGGCAAGCACTCTCAAACCATGACAGGTAGATTGCCACTATCCCTCAAGAGAAAGGTGTATAACAGCAGCATCTTGCCGGTACTTAGTTATCGAGCACAAACCTGGAAACATGAAAAGAGGATTCAGTTTGAATTGAGAACGACGCAGCAAGCAATGGTAAGGAAAATGGTAGGTGTAACATCGAGAGACAAGAAGAGAGCAGAGTGTGTTAGAGAACAAACCGCGGTTGAAATTAAGAAGAGGAAAAGGACATGGGCCGGGCTTGTAGCACGTAGAATAGATAACCGCTGGTCAATAAGGGTAACTAACTGGATTCCTAGAGAAGACAAGTGGTTTAGGGGGAAGCGGAAGGTTAGGTGGGCAGATGAGATCAAAAAGTTTGCCCGCGTAAATTGAGAGCAGTAAGCACGGGACCAAGATGAATGGTGGAACATGGGAGAGGTCTTTGTCCTGCAGTGGACGTAGTGAGGCTAATGATGATATGTATGTATATATATATATATATATATATATATATATATATATATAGGCGTATCCTTATTTTTCCTTACGGCCACCTACGCCAGACTATACTCTACGTACACACAGACACACACACATTATATATATATATCATCATCATCATTATCATCATCAGCCTGTCTACGTCCACTGCAGGACAAAGGCCTCTCCCATGTTCCGCCAGATAACCCGGTCCTGTGCTTGCTGTTGCCAATTTATACCCGCAAACTTCTTAATCTCATCTGCCCACCTAACCTTCTGTTTCCCCCTACCCCGCTTCCCTTCTCTGGGAATCCAGTTGGTGACCCTTAATGACCCGCGGTTATCCTGTCTACGTGCTACATGCCCGGCCCATGTCCATTTCCTCTTCTTTATTGCAGCTATGATATCCTTAACTCCCGTTTGTCCCCTAATCCACTCTGCTCTCTTCTTGTCTCTTAAGGTTACACCTACCATTTTTCTTTCCATTGCTCGCTCCGTCGTCCTCAATTTAAGTTAAACCCTCTTTGTGAGTCTCCAGGTTTCTGCTCCGTAGCTATGTACCGGCGAGATACAGCTGTTATATACCTTCCTCTTGAGGGACAGTGGCAATCTACTTGTCATAATTTGAGAGTGCCTGCCGAATGTGCTCCACCTCATTCTTATTCTTCTACTTACTTCAATCTCGTGGTTAGGCTCTGCGGTTATTACCTGCCCTAAGTAGACATAGTCTTTTACAACTTCAAGTGCGCTATTACCTATCGCAAAGCGCTGCTCCTTTCCGAGGTTGTTGTACATTACTTTCGTTTTCTGCAGATTAATTTTAAGACCCACCTTTCTGCTCTCCTTGTCTAACTCCGTAATCATGAGTTGCGATTCGTCCCCTGAGTTACTCAGCAATGCAATGTCATTGGCGAAGCGCAGGTTACTGAGGTACTCTCCATTAACTCTTATCCCTAACTGTTCCCATTCTAGGCTTCTGAAAACGTCCTGTAAGCACGCAGTGAATAGCATTGGGGAGATTGTGTCCCCATGCCTTACACCCTTCTTTATTGGTATTCTGTTGCTTTCTTTATGAAGCACTATGGTAGCAGTTGATCCCCTGTAGATTTCTTCCGGAATGTTTATATATATTTCATCTACGCCCTGATTCCGCAGTGTCTGCATGACGGCTGATATTTCTACTGAATCAAACGCCTTCTCGTATTCTATGAAGGCTATGTATAGTGGTTGGTTATACTCTGAGCATTTCTCTATTACCTGATTGATAGTATGAATGTGGTCAATTGTTGAGTAGCCTGTTCTAAATCCTGCTTGTTCCTTTGGTTGATTGAATTCTAATGTTTTCTTTACTCTGCTAGCAATTACCTTTGTAAATAGCTTGTATACTACAAAGAGCAAGCTGATCGGCCTGTAATTCTTCAAGTCCTTGTCATCTCCTTTGTTATGTATTAAGATGATGTTAGCGTTCTTCCAAGACTCTGGTACTTTTCCCGTCAGGAGACACCTCGTAAATAGAGTGGCTAGTTTTTCTAACACAATCTGTCCTCCATCTTTCAGCAGATCTGATGTTACCCGATCCTCACCAGCAGCTTTGCCTCTGTGCATGCTCTCCAAAGCTTTTCTGACTTCTTCTATCATTACCGGTGGGGTGTCGTCTGGGTTACTGCTAGTTCTTATAGTATTAAGGTCGTGGTTGTCTCGGCTACTGTACAGATCTCTGTAAAACACTTCCGCTATTTTAACTATCCTCTCCATATTGGTAGTTATTTTGCCTTCTTTGTTTTACTGAGGTATACTTATTATCCTTATATATATATATATATATATATATATATATATATATATATATATATATATATATATATATATATATATCACGACGACACGGCGATTGCGCTAACCCGACGCGGTAAAGGCAAAATCGCACGACGCCATACAATACTGAAGGGTCTGGCCACACTCGTCGTCCCCGATTTTACCAAAACGGCATAAGTGAATGATTGTTGTCACATCACAATGTTCTGTGTGATTGGCAAGCCCACTACTAATGCCGATCGAGAAGGCCACAGTTTCAGCATAAACCTTCATAACACAAAACATATAGAAAGAAATCTGGAGCGAGTGTCTACGCGAGTAGAACTTGTTGATGGGCTAGTTAGTGGATCATTTCAAAAAATATTTTTAGCGCAAAGACACGACACATTCACACACACACACACACACACACACACTCACACACACACACACACACACACACACACACACACACACACACGTGCACACACACAGCGCTGTGCGTGTTTGATGCCTGGGTGTGCGTGTGCGTGAATGTGTCGTGTTTTGCGCTCAATTGATTATTTTTAAATGTCTACGTGGGGCACACGAGGCTGATTGAAGCCATAGGACGGGCTATATATATATATATATATATATATATATATATATATATATATATATATATATATATATGCCATAAAGACTCTTTCAAATAATTTTGTCTTTCGTCCTTTCTTTTATTTGCTTTGTCACTATGGTGTAAAGCGATTGCATGTGCTTGGACATGAACCCCGGTCCTGCTGTTAGTGAAAAGTTACACATGCAGCATCTCACATGAAATCTTGCGCTATTGTTCAAACATCAGCGGGCAGCTATATCTGACGTCACTGGTCCTTCGGACAAAATTTGCTCGATTATAGCGATTTCCCGTTACTTTAGCGCCCGGTTAGAAGTTGCTGCTTGCTGACGGTCCTTCCTTGCACCTTATTTTTTAGTACTGACAATGTGCATGCTAGTGAAGGCGAAAGGTATTCACAACTGCTCATAACGTCCCTAGGATGATATTCACATCATAAAAACTGAGGCACAGATATCGGTCGGCCCAATTCACCCTTCTCGAAGCGGCAACGCGTGCTCCCTTCCCCAGCGGAAAGCTCGTAAGGCGCTTTGTTATTGAATGTTTCCATCCTGTGGATGGATGTTTTCCTGGCTCTTATCGAATTGCAGCCAAAAACGGCAAGGGGCCGCACAGGAAAATGAAGGCGGCTTCCACCGTGAGACTCCGGAGCAACAGATGTCCACCGGCGCACTGCGCAGAACCGAAGCAGTATATAGCAATACAGAGCTTCGCTCAAGGAGACATTCCACATTTCCACGGTATTTGTAAATTTCTCTCCATTTTTCTCAATTCGAAACATCATATCCTCTCTTCTGCTCACTCTGGAGTATAACCACAACCTTCTTCCATGCCGCGCCGCCGCCAATCCGATGAACCCCGCTTTGGTCACGCGCCGCCGCCGGCAATTTTGGAACTGGTGCATAGGTCTAGTCTGGAGTGGATGAAGTACAACATCTGGCAGAGAGCGCCGGATCTGTTACTTGTACCAGGTCTTGAATCGTCGCCTCCCTTCAGAGGTCCTACTCCTTACCAGTGTCGTACGGATAGCTTAAGTATGGTAAGGTACATGCTATGGTAATTGTATGCTATATACTGCATACGATTGTACATGCTATGGTACATGTATGGTAAGTCACCTGCTATCATCAGCGGGGGCACTATGGACAGCTGTGCGGCCTTAGATAGAAGGACCCTGAGCCACTGTGTGAAGTCCCTAGAACTGCTGTATACGTTGAGAATAAAGATGCGCTCTCTGTGAGGGGAACCAGGGATGATTTCTATCATTATATGCTCAATTTTGCATGAACCCATAATAGGATTCTGAACTACGTGGGTTAGTTTGTTGCTTATCACCTCTTTTTTCTCTGTTTATGATAGAGTGGTAATAAGGCAGCCTGACGTTAGTGGTTTGTGTTGCTTGCAAGAGTATCACATATGATTTCTTTGAATGTGGGAGAATAAGTTGCTGCAGAGGGTTTCGCTTTCGAAGACACCCCCTGCAGTTCCACTGCCACACTATCAATGAACTAGCTTGTGCAGCCATTGTGATAATGTGGTGACTGGGCCGTGGCATTAGCCAACGCCGAAAGTGACAGCTCTCTGGGATCGACCACAGGTGCAATGACATTTTCCAGAAATCCATCGATCTTGGAAAACTGCTCATTGCAGCTTTCCTCCGTGGCCAACATGTTCCCTTGCATGCGCACGACTGTCTCGCTTAGGCGTTTTCTGCTCTCGCTAAGTTAAGACAGCGTTTCGCGAATATTTGACCTAGTTTTACACGAGGTCGTGCTCTACTCGCTAGCTATGGCCCTCGTTTTGACGTGTCTCACTGTCTCGCGTCTCTAAACAACGGTCATTTTTTTGACTGCGTCAACTGCGTGATGGCCTAAACGAGCTGCTGGCCTCCTTCCAATCCGTATATCAGGTATATCGGCATTCAGCCTACCTATCAAGCTACTCATTTCCTCATTTTTGCATTCGAGTTGCACTTGCCTGCGCCTCCTCTATTTTTTCTATGCCCGGGCGAAGGACCGGATTTCAATGGGAAGCGGACGACAGTGCTAGCGTTGCGTTTCGCCGCTAGGCACCGAAACTGGAGTAGAGATGCCTCCGCGTCGTCTCTTGCGCAAACGAATGCCACGGATGCATTCGAAGGTGCTATATGGCTCTGTTTTTGGCTGTATTCGCATTGTTTAGGGTCCAATGAAAATTGGGGAACGAGAATCATGAAGCACTTGTTGTTATAGGCACTCAGCTCATTTGAAAGGCTTGAGTCGTTCGCGACTACTTGATCAAAGTGCTCGCGCGTCGTCTGCTAGCTAGGCTGATACCAGATAGCTCATGCAAGTAATCCGCGGAAGATCGTTTTTTCACCGTGGCGTTGATTTTTCAGAGAAGCCTTAGCCAGGAGCAAACAATAAAAGGTTGAGTGCCTAGTGTTCCCTGATGCCTGCTACCCTCTAGCGGGATAGCACATTACGCGAAGCCTCAAGTTTATGCTCTAAATAGCACAAAACCTCCCTAGACTGCTTCCAGGGATATCGGTCATCATCCGTTCTCTTAACAAAACCTGACATAAGTTGCCACCGAGAAACAGCAACTGTCAGAAAATGAGAAACTATGGCAGGTGATTTCACCCTCTGACAGCGCAAACAATGAAATCATCGTAAAATGTACAAGAATAGCTCCATATGCGGCACAATTTATGTGATACTTGCCATTGTTTTGAACAGATGCTGTTAAAGTCTTAAGCCGACTCTGAATTTGAGCCAAGGTGGCAGGCAAGAAAAATGCGGCCTGTGGTCGATTGCTTGAGCTTGTCTGTGTATTCATGAACGGATTGTTGTAGCCCTAATATCCGGCTGCTTAGCTCTGTTTCTTTCCACTTGTCTCTGGCATCTTAATTTGGCAGTGAGCAGAGTAGAGGTCAAAAGGATCTATGGTGCCAGTGGGCTACCACTCAGCTTTGTCGTTTACACTTTGAGTTGCACACGGCAGCGATCGCGAAGTGGCGTTGCCACTGATAGACTAAATGTTGACTTTTCGGATGCAGCACACTCCCGTTTAAAGATTATAATTGCTATGTTACCAAACGGGATGGGTAGTCTTTAGCTGACACTACTCATAATCTATAAAATACTCGGGCTGTATGTGATGGCTACATAATAAAGTGTAGTAAGAAGAGTTATTACGAGACCAATTGTTCTGCCTGATGACGGCAAGCACTATCCCCCAAACAACAGAGGAAACTGAAATTTCATGGAGCTACAGCCGCACAATGCATTAAAGCGATCGCTTTAAATGTCTCATGAAAAGCAAAAATTGATCGCCGGTGGAGTCCGGCGTCTTCTCGCGTCGGCAGCGTTACCCCAATGATGCAAGAAATCATCATTACGTGAAAACGTTATCGTATGACTTCACATATCATGGTCGTTTGTGACCTATCGGAAGGCCACGTTCCTTGACGGCATCATGTACCATCTTCGCTTGGTTAACATGAGCCAATCAAGAGGGCAGTGCATAACCAGCCGAGGAGCAGAAAGCTAGCTTTATCTCCAATTCTTGAGGCAGTAAGAAAACCATGTTGGGTGCAGAGATATCTCGTAGGGAAGTAGGAACCATTAGTGCACTGAATCAGAAGAAAACGAGCATAACTTTTGCGTTTCACTTGCCTCAAATTTTCTTCAAAATTTTTGTGGAGTATATTTTTGTGGAGTCTTCGAAATTTTTGTGGAGTGGCGGGCGGGCGGGTGGGCGGATGGATGGATGGATGGATGGATGGATGGATGGATGGATGGATGGATGGATGGATGGATGGATGGATGGATGGATGGATGGATGGATGAATGGATGAATGCATGAATGAATGAATGAATGAATGGATGGATGGATGGATGGATGGATGGATGGATGGATGGATGGATGGATGGATGGATGGATGGATGGATGGATGGATGGATGGATGGACGGATGGACGGATGGACGGATGGACGGACGGACGGACGGACGGACGGACGGACGGACGACGGACGGATGAATGGAGATGGCTGTACCCTTTAGATCAGGTGGTGGCTAGTGCCACCAAGCTCTAATAATGAACCAAAAACTAGATTTATGTTTCCCCTTTTAAAAAGAAAGGTTGAGGATTCGTACTTTGCAGTGAAGCGTTTAATTTTCACTCGTGCTTTGACTTCAGCCACCAATCATATAACCTCCTTCTAGTATATTCTACCCGCTTAAAGTCTGTTTTGCCCTCCCTGTCCCTAAACCCAACTGCCTTGGAAAACTCTGCTGCGCCATCACCCTGAACTATAGGGTGAAGCCCTTTACAGAACACTATCAAGTGTTCGGCAGTTTCATCTTCCTCTCCACACGCACTGCATACCGTGTCTACCCCTTCGTATTTGGCCCGATATGTCTTGGTTCACAATACTCCCGTCCTGGCCTCAAACAGTAGAGAAATACCTTGAGTATTATCATAGATCCTTTCCTTGGATATTTTCAGCTTAAAAGTTCGATAGGCCTCTAGTGCGGACTTCTTAATTATGCCAATTCTTCACATATTGGTCTCAGCTTATTGCACCTTCTTCTTAACCGATAATTCTTTTTGGTTTGGCTCCCTGCTGTTTTTATTTACCATTCAATTTCCTGGTTCGCTTCCTCCATTTTGTATCGATATTCTTCATGTACAAGTAGCTGAATACCTTGCTATCCCAACGCTCCTCCCCCATTACCCACAATCGCTTCTCAAATTTCATCTTGCTGCTAGCTTCCCTGCCCTCAAATGATGTCCATCCCATATCACCTTGTGCTCCCTGATTTGGTGTATTTCTGTGAGCTGCTAAGGCAAGCCTACCTATTCTACGTTGCTTAATTTCTAATCTTGCTTGAACTTCTGATCTAATTCACAAGACCACGTTGCCGAACGTCATACCAGGAACCATGACCCCTTTCCATATTCCTCTGACAACGTCATACCGATTGTAATTCCACAGTGCCCTATTTTTGATTAGTGCTGCAATCCTGTTACCTTTAGTCATCACGTATATTTCGTGTGCCCTTAGGTACTCGGCCCAATTGCTTATTCATACGCCCAGATATTTGTATTTATCTGTTATCTCTTGCGTGACTTCTTGCATTCTAAGCTCACTACTTTTATTGTCATTAAAAATCATGACTCCTGATTTTCCTTACAGAATCTGAAATTTAACCTATCTCCCTCATTACCACAGATGTCCACCAATCTCTGCAAATCTTCCCTGTTGTCGGCCATTAGCACTATATCATCTGCGTACATCAATGCTGGTAGTGCCTGTTTAATCGGTTTTCTGTGTTTGACGAAAGAAAGGTTGAAGCCCAGTCCACTTCCCTCTAATGTGGCCTCTAATCCTTGTAGGTACATCATGAATAATAAGCATGACAGAGGACACCCCTGTATAAGCCCCCGTTTGACCTCTGCAGGCCTGAATACGTGTTTTTTCCACTTTATAACTACCTTGTTGCCTTTATAGATATCCTTTAATAGATTAGTGACTACATGTTCTACGCCTATTGTATCCAGTATTTCCCACAATTCCTCTTGAACCGCGCTATCATACGCTGCCTTGATATCCAAAAATGCTTGCCTCAGGGGCCTGTGTTCGTTTTCTTATAATTCGATGCAATGAGTCAGTGAGAACAGATTGTCTTCCAACCTACTGTGTCTCCGAAACCCATTCTGCTGTTCCCCCAGCACGCCCTCATGCTCTATTCATGCCTGCAGTTTTTCCTTTATAATCTGCATCGCCAGCCTAAAGACCACTGATGTCACTGTTATAGGACGGCAGTTTTTTATGTCAGCTTTGCCCCCCTTTCCTTTATAGATCATGCTGATCATGCTAAGTTTCCATCCATCGGGAACTTCACCATCGACTATTAGTTTTCTCACTGCCTCTCTCAAAGCCTGCTTAGACTTCGGACCTAATGTCTTCCTTAGCATAATTGGAATGCCATCTGGGCCTGTTGATGTACTACTAGGAACCCTTTTCTCGGCCCTTTCCCACTCTCGTTGTGAAAATGGAGCCGCTGCGCCACTTGATTCATCCTTGTCTATTGTGGTGAATAAAGCACTTCTTTGTTGAAATTTTTCTGCCACCCTTGTTCTCATATAATCAATAGCTTCGTCCCTTTCTAGCCTAGCATCTTGGGCTGTTGTTATAAACCTCTGCTCTAGGCTCGTATCATTTTTAGGTAGTTAAGATGGTTCCAAAGTTTCGCAGCTGCTTTCTATCTTTCTTATGTACTTCTGCCAGCCACTGAGCTCCCTTTCTTCTAATCTTTTAATTGATCAGAAGGAATGCATCCCTTCTACAGCTTAGAAAGGTTTCCCATTTTCTTTCAACATCATCTGTCGGTTCACCGCGCTGCTTAGCATGTCTGTGTTCTCTGTAGGCATCCTGACGTTTTTCTATGGCTCTCTTAACTTCCTCATCCCACCAACGTTTGGGTATGTGTCTTCTTTTCCGAGGTGCCTTGTCACGCGTCTTAGCAAGCTCTAGCTCAAACATTCTAATTAGATTCGTGTATGTCCACACTGTTTTATTATCCCCCGTGATTACTTTCTCAATTTGTTTAGTGGCCATTTCCATTTGCCTTACTGGATGAAAATTTTCCTTTAGTTGCTCATCCTTCTCCTTCCCATTTTCACTGATCTTCCAAAACTTAGCTTGATACGTTTGTGATCACCACCCAGACTTCTGGAGCCACATTTATCTATGTGCATTTCTCTGAGCTTATCATACATTCTATGTGGAATCAGTGCATAATCTATCGTCGACTGCAGCCTTCCTACCTCCCATGTTATTTGCCCTTCACACTTCTCCGTACTGTTGCAAATGATCAAATCAAGCCTTTCACACATATCGATGATCATTTTGCCTGTCAGGTTGGTATACTTATTTATATCTTCTATGTGTGCATTCATATCTCCTAGTATAGTTATCTCGCACTCTCTTCCTAACTACTGAATGTCCTTTGATATACACTCTACAATTGCCTGGTTTTCCTCTCTTGCCTTTGCACCCGTCCACAAGTACACGAAAGCAAGGAGTGTCAATTGACCTTCCACTTTCCCTTTTAGCCTTAATTGTTCCTTGCACTTCTGCTTGACCCTTTGCCAGTCTGTACTTTTATGAATGAGAGTCCCAATACCACCCCCCTTTCTACTGCCTTCTGTTCTATTACAATATTCCCCCGCGCAGTTCGGATTGTTCGGAGGTTGTTCCATGTCCCTGAGTTGTGTTTCTACAAAACCGTATACCATCGGCCTCTCTTCCCTTAGCTGTTCTTCTATCTCTTCCCACTTCAGCCTGTTCCTACCACTCTGCATGTTAATATACCCTATGTCTGAATTGGCTCGGCGCTCGTGGCTACGTCTATTTCTGCCCCGGACTCTACCTATCTTAGATACTGGTGCCATTTTGGAATCGCATCTGTCCATACCACCCGTCAAAGAATATCCCTGGTTGTTTTCCTCGTTACTAGCTATTCTGCACCCCGAAGGGTCCGCTTGCCTCCCAAAAAATCTACTCCGCGTCCTGAAAGTCGCCAACCCACCTCATGACCTAGCCGCCCATCGAAGTGAATTCTGTCTCGTTGAAAACCACCCCACCTGAGCATCTCTCTGTTTATTTCCATCACCTGAAAGCCTTTCTCTCGACTCATCCGCCATATTTCTTGATCTTTGTTGACAACCGCTCTTTGCAGGTTGCTATTACGCACCGGTACCTCCAGTATCATGCATATCACTACCTGTACCTGAGGAAAAGTGGCGCGCATGTCATCGATGCCTTTCGCCAGTGTGGTTGCTTGTCCTGCTGTATCTTCATTTAAGACTTCATTGAAACCGCCTTAACTTACCACAAGGTTTTGTCTATCAGCTGTAGTTTTGAGTTTTGCGCTCGCTTGCCTCATGACTGCTTCCAGCTTACGTCCTGGGAACGCTCCTACTGCAACCTTCTTGTCACCTCTTACCCTCTCTTTGATGGCTTCTGTGCATCGCTTTAAATTCGAGTCTCCGGCGATTATCACAAGCTGTGACTTTTCAGCTGGAGCGTCTTGCACCTGGGGGCTACTTGCAGCTGTGACACCGTCTGCTTTGTCCCCTCCCATCCCCACCACTACTTCGCTGAAGCTGGGCCTTGCGACAATTGAATCAGCTCAACCTGTTTTTTTTCAAACTTGCTTGCTCTCTCTTCTCCGCCGTTCTGGTGGCCGGTTCCCTACTGTTCTCTCCGTAGGCCGCTCCTCTGTTCACCTTGGCGAGTGCTTCCTCGGCGGACTTCAGCCTTTCTCCCATTGCCCTCGTTTTCTCATGCTCTGTCGCCAACGCAGTCTCGAGCTCGGCGATTCTCATCAGCAGTTCACTCTTGGCAACAATCATTTTCTCCATTTTTTCTCGACCTCACATTGCCTACACTCAGCCTCTTCTCCATCCGCCTCTACACTTGAGTCCACTTTCAAACCCACTCCACAACCTGAACACTTTACCGTCTTTTTAATCTTGTCTTTCTGACACCAATTGTCCCTATATTCGATAATTACTAAACTCGAACCCTGCCCTACGAAAAAAAAGAAAGTCTAAGCTCTACTACAAAAATGTGCGTGTTGTACGCGCACGTCCTCCACGGGGTGGCAAAGAAAAAAACAACAAAAAATTAACACACACACGCACTAATAAATACCTGGTGACTGGCCCCCGAAATAGTCGTACCATAAAATAAGTGCTACGATGATTTCAACTGCTGCCCTATAAATAGAAATACAAGCTCAAAACATGCAAAAACACTTATCTGCACAGTCAATCGGGAGCGCTCAAAAACACGTCCATCCACCGTGACAGTCTGAACCGAACTCCTACTCTAGTCGCGCAGCGCCACGATGCGGCAGCGGTGAACGGAAAAGAGCGTACACTCAACGGCCCACAGAGAGCGTTCGCCCGGGCACTGAAAAAATAGAGGAGGCGCTGCACTATACTATCAATATCCCTTTGATGGTTCGGTGGTGGACCCCACGTTACGTTAACTTTTTCGATAGACTGTCACGGACATGGTCAGTGTATGATGACATGTCCCCTATTGCCGATCCCTAGACCTACGACTCTTCTTCTCAAAAGACACCTGTCCTTCTCGGCATCGCGAGCAAGAGCGTTCCTTGGACAGGAACCTAGATCCTGTTGTGTTGCGTAAGATCCTTGTAGAACAGGATGGCCCACTGCACCAGGATATTAATCCGTGTCTGGTGCGTGAGCGCCACCTCGAGTGGAAGTCTCCATTGGAACAAGAACGCCTGCTTTGGCAGCGCTCCCTACATTCTTGTAAAGTAGGGCGCAAGGCCATGTTTCCACCGTCTCTGCTTTCAAAAGCTTCTGCCGCCTTCTCTCATTTTCTTGTCCTCGCTATATACGAAGCCTAGCAACTTTTCCTGCAGATCTTTTTGTCGTTGTGTGCGTACCTCCCAACAGCTTGAATTTCGGCGGACATTGATGATGATCAACCGAATTTGAAGCACCCGATCCCAGCACACCTTTTTGTTGTCACTTGGCCAAACATCAGCTCAATGAGGAAGCCTTCCACACGTATTGCTGTTGTGCACCTGCTTGCGATAGAGAAAGCACCGCACTGGCACTGGGCCGTAATGAACGAAGTTTGGCACTTTCAAACCATTGAAAACCACGAAAGTGGCCCAAATAATATTTATTTTCTTCGCCCCTAAGGACAAAGTATTTCGTTCATTCACAGTGTTTTTTTCCAGGTTCAACGGGCCATCACTCGCGTAGTTCAGTGTACATGGTAAGAAACATCATGAATGCTCGAAAACCCTTTTGCTTGGGGGCAAAGACAATCAAAAATACATTTTATCGTTGTTGCGGAATGCGATGGTCAAATCCAGGGCAGCAGAAGCGTTGACTTCATAAATTTTGCTCCAAACATCTACCGTCTTCATTCTGGTATACCTAGATGCATTCTCTGTATCTGGTGTGCTGACCATCACAATATGCTGCTGCAAGTGCGGAAAGACGGCGTTGCTGCTAGACCTGGTTTTATAAATTTCCGATGCCTTCATTATTGCTTTACCAACGGTCGTCACTCCAAACCTTGGAAACGTCAAGCTCACTCCTCTATCGAAGTATGGTCTTTGTGTCTTTCTTAGGGTGCGGGGGCATCCGTGCTGCCCTTAGCACCTTTATCTTAACACTGCCCCCAATCTCCTACTCTCCAGCAGAGTTCGCGGTATGAGGTGTAGTTCCTGTTGTCTTGAACTCAAGACTCCTGGCGATTTTGGTAGCTTTCTTAGAACATCGTCTAGGCACAGAAGCCTACCAGCCAAAATCTTCCGGAAATATGTTCGCGAGCAAACCTTCCCTTCCACGGTGATTTTTATCACGGGTAGTGAATTCCAAAACCCTTACTATGGCGGCAGGAAGCCGCGGAGAATGGCATCACGCAGGGGCTCTCTGTATTTCAGTAAGGCCTAGATTCCCGGCAGCCTCGTGAGCCAGAAATCACAACTAAGAGCAATAATGTCCACCCACTGCTGACATAAACTTTTGTCGGCACTTTCCTCGTCGGATGCGCTTGTTTGTGACAAACTACGCTCAAACAATGAAGTAAACCGGACAAAAACGTTTAGAAAACTTGAAACCACAGTTCACGGCTGTCTTATTTCGGCTTCCAGCTGGAAAAGTCTAATTATAATTATCTTCTGCAAGGTCGCATAGAACAATACATGTCCACTTGGCAAAGCATCGGCTCCATCGACGCTCCGTGGGGAAATCTCTGATTACCATGTGTCAACGGAGGCCACGCTTCACCAAGTACACTTGTATTTTTATTGCTGCCTTGATGAAGACAATACTATTTGGTAAAACGTCTGTGCAATCAACACTTCTTTTTCAAAAATACTTTGTGTCTTCAAAGACAAAGGCAGACGAAAGGTAAATGTTCAGCCTGTGTATGGCTGGTGTAGGTTTTAAGTAATGTTGAAAATAAAATTCTGAGATAAAAGCTGTTTTAAAACTGCTAGTCAAGGTGTGGCATCATTTACTTTTTGCATTAGCCAACACATTTTGACAAGCAGCCTTGACGCAACAGTGTTGCAAGTTCAACTGCACACGTAGCAGTGGCAAAGGTTGTGTAGCGGTGAGTGTTACACGCACGCGTTTCCTCGAGCATGTATTATTTCCTCCTTGCAAATCACGCATACCTCTCGCGCGTTGTGAATGTTTTTTAGAAGTCACCTTGCTAGCCTTAGTATTTGGACAATATTTAAAAAAACTATTGGAGTCAATCGTCCCAAAATTGCCATATGATTGTTGGAGACGTTGTAGTGAAGAGCTCCAGAAGTTTAGACCGGCTGGGGCACTTCAACGTTCCACCAAATCTAGGCACACGAATCTCAAGCATTTTCGCCTACATCTGAAAGCGGCCGCTGAACCGGGATTAGATCCCACGACCGGCAGGTCAGCAGATGAGTGGCTTAGTCAGTAGACCACCGTGGCGAGGTCAGTATAAAGACAAGCACTTTTTCTACGTTTCAAGAATCTTCCTGCTCCTGTGCTGTCTGCGGCCACGTTATCACGGCCGAACTTCTGAATATCACCTGCCACTTCGCTTTGTTCCTTCTTTTGCCCACTTGCCTCTTCTTGTAATTCAATGATTGATTATTTGAATGATTGATTGATTGATTAGTGGAGTTTTGTGATTCAAAATTCATTACTTGCCAAGGAGCACCCAGTCTTTATTGCGATGTGAGCGATGATGTATTATACTGATCACAGAGTGTATTGTGGATGTATAGATGCCTAAACTCAAGTTCTATGTGCAAGCGTGAAAAATGTGTATTAAGCATAAAATTATGGTAGTGATATGTGATGTGACAAATAAGTGTAGAGTAAATTACACATGACCATGTTATCTCCAAACGAGAGAGGGGGAGGTAGCACGAATGCTTTCTCGAGGTCTCCTGTCGCCAAAGGCTGAGGAAGCAGGTGCGTCTGCGAGTAGCTACCGCACCAAAAACCTTTGTGAAGAGGCTTTCCTACTTATTTGCTTATGTACGACTTGAAAGCTATGAATTATGTTTAAAATGTCAGCAATGACTCATATTTAAGAATCAGCTCCTCGCCAATGAATGTATGAGGATTCAGAGCAATTTGTTAATGGTAAGCTAATAAAAAGTGCACTTTCCTGACGATGTCTAATTCACTACACTAAATGAGGATGTAGATCATAGTGAGGGGTTCACCACACTTATCACACAATGGAGAATCATTACAGGACAAAAATGAGTGTATTATGCGTGCGTCCTATTCCTAATCTGGTACGTTTGAACTTCTGTATGGTGTGGTCTGAAAACTGACCGCCAATTCAGGAGACATTACTTTATGGAGTGAAGTTTTTTCTGTGTTTTTGTATCGCGCAACCACTGCCAATGATCCCTCAGCTTTGGTTTATTACAGTGTTTCTGGTGATGTGCTGGTCTGGTACAGACATGGATGTGTTAGAAGTGCTTTCATGAGCAGACACTGCTAGCTGATCCGCCAACATGTTTCGATTGGGATCGTGGTGCCCTGGCACCCAGCCTATTATGGCATGCTGCCTAAGCAGGTAAACTTCACATAGGATTGTGTATAGAGGTTTTTGTAGTTTATTATTGTTTTAAAACTTTTACCACACAGAGAGAATCAGTGTTTGTTACCTGATTCTGTATTTTTAGTGCTTTTATGAGGTTTACAGCCACAAAAATCACATAGGCTACTGCTGTGAAAAGGCTTGTATTAGAGTTAGTACCCCAGCTTCTGAAAAATACCGACTGATGGAAGCCTATGTCACAGATGTATAAGATTTAGATGAATCAGTGAATAATCCAGGACAGGTGTACTTGTGCTGAAGTTCAAAAAAGTATGTGCAGATATGTGGAAGAGGTGCATGATTCGTCACTTCCATGAATGACACAGCACAATCAATTGAGTGCCACTGCCTTGGTGAAACACTTGCTGCGGAGACCGCCAGATGGTGCTCGAGTAGTGGCACACTCACCTCAGTTCAGACTGGCACGGTGGATAGACGTGTTTTTTGAGCGCTCCCCGTTCGACTGTGCAGATAAGTGGTTTTGCTTGTTTCGAGCTTGCTTTTATAAGTAATAAGGCACAGTGGCGTAACTAGATAGGACGGCGCCCAGGGCAAATATATTTCCGCGCCCCTCATTATGCCCGTGATAATGTTTGTTATTATTATTATTATTATTATTATTATTATTATTATTATTATTATATTCTTGCTGTTGTACTACAGTGTACTATAGCCGCCTTGTACGTCCATGCATCACACAACACACCAGAAGTCCACAATGGTAGCAAAAAAAGTTTAACAAAAAATGGACCTTGGTGGTCACTTCTTGTCATCTCGCTTTACTTAAAATATGCGAAATTCATGAAATCCATATAAGCACAGAAAATAGAATCACGAACTAGGCATATGTAATAGTCCATACCATTTCTCGCTACATTACCGTGAAATGTATCATTCAAAATTAATTATTGCGTACGCCAAATCTGCATATGATGCCTGCATTTTTTCATCAGTGCTAATGATGCGTTAAAAAACTCGTTCCGGCAAACCCTGTTGTCTCCCTGTTATCGCATATTGTTGCCTTTTATGACGTCAGTGCGTAACGCTGATCGTGAATAATTGTTGTCAAGAAAACCCGTTTTTTTTATTTAAAAACACTTTATTTACATCATTTGGATATTAAGACAAATATAAAATGCACTATACACTGGAACACTCCGTAAAAACTAGAGCTGCACTTTCCTTGCTTTCGATGAAGCAAACTGTTCTATAATGACGTCAAAGTTTCGTTTTTCAGTTTCTTCTCTTTCCACACTCAGTAGCGCAAGGTCAGTAAGTCTGTCTTGGCCCATTGTGGCACGCAAATAGGAGAGTATTAGCTTCAGCTTGCTGAAGGACCCTCTCACAGCCAGCGATGGAAACTCCAATGGTTAACATCATCTGAAGGGCGACGCGAAGGTTGGGGAATACGCCATCATCACCATACTCCACAATAAATTTAAGAAGTTCCTCCGGTCTTGATACTGTCTGGTCAATACGCCGTGAAAGCAGCAGCCTACAATCTAAATCTCTTCATAGAGGTCTTGCGCGTTAACGTCGGAACTGTAGAAAATTGCCAAATGTGTTGCAATTGTTTTAGTTCGTTTTTGTCTTCGCTGTAGCACAGCTTGTTGATGTCGAGCAGAAAGCCAAACTTGAGGTCGGTGTCCTGCAGGCGAGTAAACCTCTGGTCGATTTCCGAATGAAGACGATCGAGTGTGCATTTCATAACCCTTTCTGTTTCCTGTTTAGCCGTCAACGCCTCTCCTTTCGACTTTTCACCAGGCATCTTTTTTTTTCGTCGTGCACGCCTTTCAACGTCGACATCATACGTCTCACAGAGACGAAGGCCCTTCACCAAGTGACTCACTTTACCAGAGTTTCCCTTTCTTCATGAAAGTGATCTCTGAGAGCTTTCATGTCTAAGGGCAGCATCGTGAAAGTTCATTTTAGGATCTTGCAGTCTTTTTTGAACACGGTCTATGCGAACAAGTACCTTGTTCCAAAAGCCCCAGCAAAATCAAAAAATCATAACTTAATATCCGCTTCTGCAGTAGTGCAGCATCACTTTTCGTCTCGCTCGTTTTCTTGGTCATTATTGACATTTCCTGAACAACTTCAAGTATCTTCTCAAGGTATCTACCGACCGGCTTCACTGCTTCGACCCTTGCACTCCATCTGGTCTCAGACTCTGATTTCACAACAACAGGCACTGCATTTTTTAATTTCTCCCAACGGTACGTTGAGCGAGAAAAAAAACACGTAAAGTGCTTCGATGGTCCCAAAAAAAGTCATCATCATGGCTTCTTCCTTAGCAGCATGTACACCAACCAAGTTCAGTGAGTGGTTGTCGCAGTTTACAAAGATTGCCAGTTTGTTTTTTTCCGCGATTCTTTGACTGACACCACTTTTTTGTCCAGCCATCACGGCAGCGTTGTCGTAGCATTGTGACCGACAGTCCTGTAAGTTCATTCTGTCCTCTTCCAGCTTGCCAAGTATCACGTCAACGAAGCTCTCGGCGTCTTTGTTCTTTACATGGATAAAGCCGAGGAAGGACTCCTGAACATAAACAGATTTTTTATCAAAGTCAACTTCCACATATCGCCAACTTCTGACATTTGCTCACGGTGTGCCTGGTCGGGAGTGGTGTCAAACATAATGCCATAATATTGGCTTTACGGGATTTTTCGCAGCAAGGACTCGCGAACTGTGACAGCCATCATGTGAATGAATTCATTCTGTACAGAAGGCGATAGGTACGAAGTGGACCCTGGATGACTTTCAACGTATGTGAGGTGTTGCTTCATAACGGGTCAAAAACGGCAATTAACTTCAAAAAGACCAAGAAAATTTCCGACATTGTTCTCGCGGCTGGTTTGAAAACTCTCTCGATGCCCTCGTAATGCCAAGTTCTGTGTAGCAAGAAATTTTATGCAGTGGAGGACTCTCGTCAAAATTTCACGCCACTTGTGCTTTTCTTTCTCCATCTGTGACTGAAGGTCAGCGTCAATTATTCCCGTAGTATGCATCAAATTTATTTCCATTTCTTTCCACTGTGAGAAACACATTCGGTGATTCTTTGCATTCTCGTGAAGGGTGATCTTCTCGGGTGCCTTCCATTTGGTGAATCCCCCCTCTTGTTCCAAAGATGATAGGTGATCTGAGCGGGGAAAAAAGGAGGCAACAAATGCAAAAATGCTGCCTTTTTGGCAGGAGAGTAGGCCAGCCACGAACGGGTGACTTCTTCACCACGACCATCACCTAATTTCTTCTTAAAACCAACTCTTAGTCATTGATCGTTGTTTGTTGGCAAGAAAGGTCCTTCCCGATTTTGGAAATACATGGCCCCGAGTTTAACAATTTCCGTTCGTACAGCGTCAGACACAACGGCTTTTCCAGTACCAGTGTCAAATTTTAAGAGACCTAGGTCATGCTTCTGAACGAGTTCTGAGATGATAGGTTGAGGGTGCTTCGTGGAATCCAGTTTGCTTAGCTTCAGAGCAACAGGCTCAACCAGCCGAAGTCCAATGTCGGTTCCGTTGTCCTCCTCCTCTACTGCAATATCCCGGGATTGTCTGCGCATAGCATACTGTGTTTAGAAGTTTCGTGAACGACTCCTTCGTCAAGTTGTACGGACATTAATGAAGTGGCAGGAGATGGAGCTACTTCCAAAGGACATGATGAAGTACTTGCCCCAGGTTTTTCAAAAAATGGCGCGAAAAACTTTTTTGACTTCTCAGCTTCCTGCGCCTGTAGCCTTCTCCTCTTGCGTCCTTCAGCTCCGCTCTCTTTCTTTTTGTTTTTGTCACCCGGTCCATGGCTTTGCTTGGCTGAAAAAAATAAAAAATCCTTGAGCCGTTCATTCACTATACATTCAGATGCCTTTTTAGCCATCAAGCAATGCAGCTATGCGGCCAGTCGCCTGAACACTTGCTGTCACCGAAGACACAATGTATGTGTATTGTCATGTAGCCAGGAACGATTCAGAGTTTTTCGGAAAGCTAGTTCTATTAGAGCGAACTTGTGCTCGGCAAAGTGCAAAAAAATGATAAGGAACACAGGTGGTGAAGAAACAGCCCACCGGTCGACGACGGCGGAAAACGAATGTCCCTGCGCTTTTAGTGGAAGCGTTCTTATACCTTGCCGTATCCTCTCCACCAACATCGTTCACACAGATAACGCTGGTCTCACAAACGAGAAGGCATAGTTCGCGGCAATATACGTACATTCTCAGATTAAGGTTGGTGACGGCAAATGATCCACTGCGGTGGCATCATCGGCCTTGGTTATAAGAATGTTGCTGATATTAAGGTGGATTTACAATTTCACAGCTCCGTTTTCTATCCATAAATGTATGTTAACTCGCGGTTAACCCAACTGCTCAAACGTTGTTCAAGTAGAAAAACCTCAACTATCATGAAGCATGATTTTAAAAAGGAGAAATGGTAGTACGCAAAGCTAACCTCGCACATATTATTCCCAGTGGACAGTGCACTATAGTACGCAACCACTAGTTCTTCGTCAAGTAGTTTAAGTAAGTTGTCACAATTCAATTCATAACTCGACAAGTACTCGCGTAATTATCAAAATAACAATTAGACATAAGTAAGCAAGTTCGAACGACATCCAACTGCGCCATTTTCAACAACGCATTGATTGCGCTCTCATTTTTGCGGCCAATAAAAAAGCCTGCGAAATCAGAAAATAACATATGACTGCGCGCCCCCCTGAGGAAGAAAAAAAAAGAGCAGCAAGCAACCGCTTTGCCTCTTGTCCGCTGAAAACAGCAGCGTTCCGCATTTTGACAAGGGTGTTCAGGGCGCGCCAACATGCGTTGCAAGTTTGCAGGAATTCCTTTCGCTCAACTGTATGTCACTATAATTATTCATATCTAGCGGTCAACCGTTCCACTGATAACGCGACCGGAGCACTGTTCTGATTACGGCCTGACTCTGTAAGTTCAAAGCGGCGTGTTTCTTTGACCGGGGATTGGCACAAAGGGCCATGCACATTTTTTTTTTTTTCTTTCTGCATCTATTTCTTGACGCTGGCTACCTCCCATTGAGCCTGTTTGAGGGTACTGCTTCCTGATGTACGCAGCAGTCTGGTTACGCGTCACTTTCATATTTGGTGGGCTTTCTTTATCAACAGGAAAAAAAAAATGTGGATGCAATACGTTGTTGAAAATAGCGCAGTTAGATGTAATTTCAACATTCAATTACTTTATTTATTTATTCGTTTGTTTGACAGTAGATGATTGTCGTGGCGCAGGATACTAAAGGCGACGTTATAAGTCACCTTACTAGGCCTCTAGCACCACACAGTACATTCGTCACACAACGCAACTGCATTGGATAAGAATGCAAGAACATAACATTACGAAGAACTAGGCGATGGCTTCTACAAAAAAAAATTAAAAAAATTAATTTGAAAAATGTGTTTATAGCATACGAATCATTGCAAGCACATTTACAATAAAAAAGAGCAATAGTAGTGGAGACACCGGCGTTCCATAGGGGAACATACATACAAACTATCGTACATGAATAGCCTCATCAATGGCTACATATATAACACTTTATGCATACATATATGAGAAACTAAATGTGTAAGTATATTCTAAGCTTCAAGCTGTACAGTAATTGAACTAAACATGCCCTCCAATGAATATAATCAGGTGAGTACTTGCGGAATTATAAATACTTTGATTACTCATTAATTTATTCTCATGCATGAATGAATTATAAGTGGTTGCTCCAAATTACTAGGAACAATGTACACTAGGTTTGCTTCGCGTAACGGAGTTTACTCATTTTTTTAATCGGGTTTATGATAGTTGGGACAACCTGTATATTTTCCCGAGAATAACACCTTTATACTCTCAGCAGTTTGTGTCAACGTAGTGGTAATAATCCATGTGCAAAAGAATAACATAGGGTAAAAAATACTCACACCTAGGCAGAAGTTCTATTGCGAAGACGTCCCTCGTCGTGGTGACAAACTCTGGAGAAGTGAGCTGGGATTTCAACTCGGGGTTTGCAGGAATGGAGTCATGTAGCGACTGGTTGTGGCCTGCCTCTAGGATATCTTGTTCGGTCCGGAGACTCAATATTCAATGCCTGTGGAGCTTCTGGGGTAGCTAAACAATTTAACTCGCGAATGTACGTCTCATTGACCACTCTCGTTCGGTTGACTGACCCTCGTTTCTCGCTTCTCTGGATCGACCCATAACCCCTAACATTGTAGTTTTATAACACCAAGACCACGCCTCCAAGGGCATGTACCAATAGGAATCCCTCCTTCCTGGGCTGTTGCACGGAAGCGAAAAGAGGACTATGGCGGCACCCTGTGAGAGGGCCTACTAAGTAACACACACAGGGCAACTGATTGGCTGCATCAACGATAACCAAATGTTTGTTCACAATCACGTGATCCACTCTCACTTATGAACTCTCCGGTATTCATCAAAACAAAAGCAGACACAATTGACCATTTGCGGAAATCAGCAAGCTGGCTTTCCTGCAAAGTTGTTTTCCAACCAAAAGGTCTCGTTCGCAAACTGCTTTCTCACTCATTGTGCTTTTGCCTTCCCCCACTCCCTTCTTTACGAACGACAGGTGCCTCGCCCTCCATGCGATGTGAGGGTTCGTTAGAGGTGGGACAACCACACAGTAATTGTTGGGGGAAAAAGTCGTTTTGTCGCACTCGCGTGCCTTCACTAGAATAGGAGTGGTAAAAGCACAGTGGGCGAGAAAAGCAGACTGGGCACGATAGTTTTCTTTTTTTTTCCTTTTTGGTTAGAAAACAACCTTGCAGGAAAGCCGCCTTGCAGATTTCTGCAAATGGTCAATTTCTCGCGCCCTTACTCTGTCGGTGTTGAAGCGGTGTCGTCACGAAGGGCACTGCGCCGTGCTCCCTATAGGGCTGCAGAAATTACGTGCCTTTTCCTTTTCTTTCTAATCACACATTCATGTGATTGCTCTCGGCGAGTTAGAAAGCGGCATCAATATACTTCACCACACGTGCAAATGGGCCGCTGCTTCGCCGCGGCTTTAGCTATTGCCGCGATGGAGGGGGTTGCAGACTTTATACCTTAAAGCGACATCTCGCCACGAAAGCAAGATTGCATTTAATTGATCCCGCAGTTTTCTTTTGGGCGCAAAAAGAGGGGGGGGAGATAAATCGGCGCAATCCCTCCCCCCCACCTTTTTCAGAATACTTGAACTTCGCAGGTATGCACGTGCTCATAGTTACGCTCCCTTCGCGGGCGATGCAGCTGGGGAACTTCCCCTGAGAGTCTGAGGCAACATAAAAACTACATGTGCAAGTTCAGTGAAAAAGGAATACACTCGCTGAGCTGCCTGAGCACAGCGTGGTGAACGACAACCGCATCGAATTTGACAATTCCCGCGTGGTCTACTTAGAGGTCGATTACTATAAGCAGCTTTTTTGTGGAATCCTGGCCCATCGAGGAGACAGCCGGTATACTCAACCGGCCTACAGTTGCGCTGCCCGATCGACAGTCTGCCTCAGCGGGAATTTCCGCAGACTCGCGATCCAACATTAGGTGCGCAGTACATGGCAGGAAGAAGGGCCGTAAAGAGAATGCGAGATGCAAAACTTCGAATTTTTCTTGTAGCGCAAAAAAGTTTTTTTACTTGGTACTGTTGATTGGCATACCCCAGTTCAACTAAAGCCCACTAATACTCTGTCACACGAGCACTACGGCTAACCACGGTTACAGGTATGCTAGCTACACGGCAGACATGTCCGCAGTTTGTCTCCTAACCATTGTTATCGTAGACGGGTGATTCCATGAGAGATCGACACGGATCTGAAAATTAGTATTTTCGATTTGATTGAATATTTTTATATTTTTATGCCCATCTCACCAAGCAGCCCGAAAAGGAACCTTGTTTTCTTTTTAAGCGCCTCTATATAACTTTAGGAGGCAAAAAATATAGAACATATTCAACACGGAGGGACTAGTTTTCACAACTCGTCGTTCTCGAAAGTTCATGAAGATGTAACAGACAAATATTACCGTTACAAAGAAGAAATTTCGAGCATGAATTTCGTGTATGTAGAAATTTACTGAATAACAATAAAGTACATTCTATGAAACTTGAAATGAAGCAAAGTACTTTCGCAAAATGTCTCCACTATGCGACATTTTATGATAGTTGCTACATAACAGTTGCTACAAAGTTGATAAGACCCATCAACTCTGTCTTGAAAACAAATTTTGCTTCTTTCTCTATGCAACGGCAGCTGCTGTTTGGGTTATTGAGTTCCTCAGTTGTGTGGGTGAAAACTATTTGTGCGAAGGTCAAAAAGTAAAAAAAAAATATTTTCAAAAATTTTATATGTAGCGTTGTGGGCGGCCTTCACGCTCCTGAGCGAGCAAGGCTGATTAATTTATACTACTACACAATTTGCGCATCTACTTTGCTAGAAGAAGCACGCTGTTAGAATGGGCCTTTTCCGCGTAGATAGTCTGCCCATGCACGCTGGCGTCGGTGAGGCACGCGCCATGATTTTTGGTGGCCAACACGGGACGACAGGTGTGGACCAAGGAACATCTGGTGTTACAAACGTGCAAAATCCCCCCCCCCCCCCCATTAAAAGCGCTAATGTAGGCTTCCGCGATTGCCTACTGGCGCGCGGCGGGCCATTTCGGAGGCCAAGGGCACAAGTTCTGATTTCGATGAGCTACGCCCGCGTTTTGTATAGTATTTTTTCTTTTTTATTCAAACTTCCGGAAGGTCCCTTACCCGTCATTGTTCTCTTCCAGTCCACACTGCAAAAAATCTTGACGGCCGGGCGCTTCTCCAGCCCAAGTTTCTCGTACCTAAAGTCTTTCGCGCTATTTGTTGCTCCCAAGGATGCAAGGGTGAGTACAAAACAAAGCAACCAGCTAGACACCGCGCCCTCGGGTCTGGTATGGGGGGTAAAACTGGTCGGAGTGTTCTGCCTGTTTCGCTCCGTTCGCTGTTCCATTGATGGAGGTCATCCTTGTGCGGCCGCATTCTTTCAGGGAAGTTCTTGGTTTCTCCAACGTACGAAGCGGGGCAGTCGGCACATGCTGTCGGGTACACTACGCTCTGCGCTTTTTTCGCAGGTGCGTGTTCTTTGGGCCAAAGGATAACCTGCCCATGGCGGTGGATGGCATGTGGGAAACGTTGACCCCCGCCCTTCTATTGCTTTGCTGGCGCCCGCGATGCAGGGAATCAACAAACGTCGCCGTCGTGTCACGCTTTCTCCGTCTTTCCTCCAGAGAACTCTGCGAATAAACGCCTTTGTTTAGCCTTTGGTGCCGAGGTCACGGATTATATTCGCCCTTCCTTCCGCCGCTGCGTGGGACGATTAGTCGTTGGACGATCGGCTATTTCGTTGGAGTTTTCTGTTCTTACTCAAAAAAGGTGCATTCGAACTTGTTTATTTATTTTGTTTACGCTACGTGGTTGGTTTCAGGGAAGCGTTTCAGTAAGTGGTTTGGGAGGCTGGTGGGGTTCGCTGAAACTCATCTAACCCAGTGCTGCGGAGCACAAACAAAGCTTAGCGAGGGTCATTGGGAATGCACGGAGGTAGCGCAGCAAAATGAAAATAGAGGATCCTTTTCCCGATGCAAAAGCCCATTGCGGCAACCCTTCCTTCACCACCATCCCCACTTCAGTGTACATTACAAACCTCGCCCTCCCCCCTTCCAGGCGGTTTTACGGGAAAAAAAACATGACAACCATTTCCAGGGGGGCGCCAACCCGAGGACTCGGCTTGGCGCCCCCTCCCTAGTGGCGCCCGGGCACTTGTACCCCCTTGCCCCCCCCTAGTTACGCCACTGATAA